>CAICTM010001015.1:0-39862 GCA_903772945.1 Seminavis robusta | reverse complement strand
AGTGTTGGCCTTTTCGCCGTTGCATCCGGGTGCCAACAACTTGTTGTATGGTCGTCATCCCAGCAGCATACCCAACCGATTAATACCTTTGGGCAACAACCTCCCTTGCAGATCCAAAGGCTGTGCAGCTCTTTCCGACTCGTATAGAATACGTGGTGCCAGCTCCCGACAGACCACCGCTCTGTCTGCCATTCCAATTCGCATGGCATCCTCCACTCTCAAGACTCTGCACGGTGACTCTACGTTTGTCTTGACAGCCATCCTTTGGCTCTCGACCTTTGGAATTTCTCTCGAGAAACGAACCACACTTGGAAAAGCGCTGTCGGTAAGAACTGGTGTTCAGTGTTTGGATGAATCAATCTTTTTTGTTGTTACCCTTCTAACATCTATGATGTTAATACATGTATTAGGCACCACTAGCCACCATGGCATTGGCATTGACAGTGGCCAATCTCGGCATTATCCCATTTGAATCTCCCATTTACGCCATGACCAATCGCTACTTGATCCCGTTGGCAGTTCCCATGCTCTTGTTTGATTCCGACTTGAAACGAGTCGTGACCGACACGGGGTCCTTGTTGCTGGCATTTGCCGTGGGAGCCGTGGCCACCGTCGTGGGAACACTGGTGGCATTTCCCTTGTTGCCACTCACGTCCATGGGTCCCAATGTCGGTTGGCGTGTAGCGTGCGCCTTGGCAGCGCGACACATTGGTGGAGCCATTAATTTTGTCGCCGTGGCAGAAACGTTGAACATTAGTGGATCGGCCGTCTCGGCTGCCATTGCCGCGGACAATGTCGTGGTGGCACTCTATTTTGCATTTCTGTTTGCCATGTCTCCAGAAGGAGAAGACGACGACAATGAAAGTGACAACACACAAACAGAACAACCACAATCCACAGATGCAATCAGTGTTGTCGACCCCGAATCTGTCAGCGACACGTCATCCTCCAGCGGCAGTAGCAATATCAATCTATCCACACTGGCCGTGGCCATTTCCGTGGCATCCACATTGGTGGCGGGGGGTCGTGGCATCACCCGTTGGATCCTTCCTCCCGGCACATCGGCACTTCCCATGATTTCCCTCTTGACGGTAATCGCTGCCACCCTCCGACCAAACTTTTTTGCCCGCATTCGATCCGCCGGTACAGCCTTGGGCATTGTCTTTATTCAAATGTTCTTTGCCACATCGGGGGCGGCTGGGTCCTTGCGCCTCGTCTTGCAACAAGCGCCCAGTTTGTTTGTCTTTAGTGCCCTGCAAATTGCCGTGCACTATGTGGTTCTGGTAACGCTGGGGCGAGGACTGTTCCGATTGCCCTTTCGGGAACTTCATTTGGCTAGTAATGCCAACGTTGGAGGTCCCACAACTGCAGCCGCAATGGCACAAGCCAAACAATGGAAACGGTTGGTACTACCAGCCTTGTTGGTGGGCATTTTGGGGTATGCCACTGCCACGGCCATTGCATTGTCTCTGGGACCAATACTATTGAAATTGCCTACTCGATGAAAACAAACAAACATAAATTGGGGACCAGCAATAACTTGCAGCTGAATCTAAAACTAGCCATTGACTTTTTCAATTCATTAGCTATTTGTACAGTTCCTTTATTCATCTCCCACTTAGAACAGTCCGAAGTCCCATTCCTGCCGAAAGACGCGCTCGGACATCGTCCGGAGTATTGGGACCGGAAAAACTGGCGACAAAGACCACTCGCGTTCCTTGGGTGATCCGGACCCCTTTGTGACTGACTCGTCCTCCCCACACCATGGCAGTACCCGGTGGGGGTTTTAACACAATCGAGGGTGAATCCATTCCTTGAATCGGATGCGATTGACTCCAGAATGCTGTCCCGCCGCCTTTGAAATCTTTGGCAGGCACAGACAAGGGCATGACAATGGAAAGCGCGTGATGGTCCTTGTGCATGTTAAAGTGGCCATGTGGTGCCTCGTAGACATTAATGGCTGGTTCTCGATTGGAATATTCGAGTTGATTGTCGCGCAACAGCGCCGCCATGCTGGAACAGTCGTCGCCAAACAGAGTCGTTCGGACACTGGGACAGACTTGTTGATCGAGAAATGTCAAGGCTCGTTCCAATATTTCCTCCATCAACTGGGAGACGGGTTCGGGGAGCGCATCCTGGGGCGCATTTTCTCGCTGCGCCGTGGCGGTGGGCAGGAGTCGAATCAACACTCGGTTGGGGTCGTCTTGTTCCAATATTGGCTCTGTGCTGCCTCCCTTGCGTTCCTCCGCAGCTGCAAGAGACGACTTGACTAGAGTGTCAATCTCGTCGGGTTGGATCAGATTGGTCAGCTTGAGAATCGATCTTCCTCCCTTGATCCGTTCGCCCAACGAAAATGATCTCAGGGCATGATTCGGGTCCAGTTTGGCCAGAGGTTTACCATTCTTAATCAGGACTTCTTCGGCTTGGATTGTGCTGGAAGGATTACATGTACTATTAGTAGTAGTAGTAGTAGTAGTCTCAGTGCTTGGATTATTGTCGCTGCTTATTTCTGTCATGGTGAAGAGTACCGACAATCAAAAGAGAAAATACTAGCTAGTAGTCTAGAGAAAAGATTTTTGGATGGTGCCTGTGCGAGCCGATGCTATTAAGCTTTCAAAGCTGGCAATTATTGCCCGCGCTCGAAGTGGTCGAGCAGCCCTGAAGTTGGGCGCCCGTGTTTTACCGGTAAATTATTATTGTTATGTTTTGGGCTTCCCACGGATCTTTTGGTTGAATTTGTTGTGGATTGAAGGGCGATTCTTGTTTCTTTAGAAAGAGTAACTTTGTTAAGGCTGTGGCTATTCGCCTATTCCCCTCGATCTCGAGAGAGAGAGCCCTTTGGAGCTCTTCTCCTATGCTTTCTTCTCCGCATTCCCCATACTTTTGTCCAATCTGACTTTGTAGCAATCAACCAAGATCTGTGTTGCAACATGAGGTTCTCATCCTTTGCCGTTGGCTCCTTTCTACTGGGCGTCAGCATGATGTCGCATTCCTGTGTGGCAGGATTTGTGGTACCGCCCACTGCCAGCGATATCCACCATTCTTCCACTACATGTAGTCTCTCCATGTCTACACCACAAGAGCAGCGTGCCGCTGTTCTGAGCGAATATTTGGCCAAGGCTCACGAAGAAAAGCTAAAGGCCATCAAGGCAGCCGAAGATAAGAAAAATGCTGAGATTCAAGCGCTCAAAGTGCAACTGGCTGCAGCCCAAAAGTTCGAAGGCATGGTGGCCGACGCCAATCCACCTCCACCTGCCGATTCTCCGTTTGTATTGATGGAATACATGGCCAAAGCCCATGAAGAAAAATTGAAAGCTGTCAAGGCAGCAGAAGACACGAAAAATGCCGAAATTAAAGCTTTAAAGACACAATTGGCGGAAGCTCAGCAGGGAATGGCCGCCCCACCACCCCCACCAGCTGCTTTGGATGTAGCACCTGTGGTGGATCCCAACTTGGAAAACCTCTCCAAGGAACAACTCATTGCAGCTGTCGGGCAATACCAAAATTGGATGGCCAACTACATTGTGAGTGCTCAGGAACAAAAACAAAAAGCAGTTCAGGAGGTGTTGGATGCTGTGGAAAAGAAATACAAGGAAGCCATGGATGCAGCACCCAAGCCAGCAGCTAAAGACCCAGCAGCTAAAGACCCAGAAGCTACAGAGCCAGAGGCAGCTACAGAGCCAGAAGCCCCCCAACCAGCAGCTACAGAACCAGAAGCCCCCGAGCCAGCAGCTCCGGAACCCAATGTCATTCCAGCCATGAACGATGTCACGGCGCCTCCTAGCACGACGGAGACTCCTGCCCAACTATTTTATGCCCAACGAACCGAAGCTGTGGCAGCTGCTGCTACCGCCGGAAAATCTCGCTGGGGAGACAAGGAAACTCAAAAAGCCCAAGAGGCCATTTTTGCCTCTCTCAAACAACAAGCGGAAGTTCCACCTGCCAATGCACCACCTGCAGAAGCAGCCCCACCCGCCATCAATGAGGTGGCCCCACCAGTTCCACCCAATACGGTCTTGTACAGCTTACGCAATCAACGTGTGGCCGCTTCGGCCATGGCAGGAAAATCACGTTGGGGAGACTTGGAACTCCAACGTGTCTACTACCTTGCACAGCAACAGCCCCCGGTTCCAGCACCTCCCGTGACACAACTCGAACCGGCACCTGAACAGCCCATGGAGTCGCCAGCGGAAATGGCCACCAAAGTAGAAGAGGCCGATCATGGACTTCGCAGTGATGGTGGGGTGGGCGGATTGACATTGGCCGAACGAGTTGCCATGGGAGCGGAAGCTGCGGCTGTTGTTGAGGCCGATCATGGATTGCGTGCTGATGGTGGTGTCAGCGGACCCAGTCTTGCCGAGCGTGTCAACTTGGGGGCCCAGATTCTGGGCCAGTAACAGAACGGGAAAATAGGACTAGAGTGTCTGCGATTGTGTGGCAAACGAACAACGGATAACGCGACAAAAACGAAAATGATTTGGATGGAGTAATTGTGTGCATAGCAAAGCCACTAGCTAGTAGGAACGTCATGATGCCTTAACTTTTACTATTTGGAAGGAAAGGTGATCCTGTAATGAAGAAGCAACAGCGATAGTCAGCCGGCGAGAAATCAGCACATTGTACTTCACAGACCGCTCAGACTTGTTCTGATCACCAGTTTGCAGCAAATCCATTGTGCTAGGTGCAGTGGTTGGGATACAGCAGTTCTGTTGGGCCCCAATCCAATTCTAGCACAACAGGGAGGGGCACCAGCTCTCTGTACAACTTTACCTGTTCACTTGCTGATGCTCTAGTAGCAATAGCTTGAGAGACATCTTTGGATACCGATATCACCCTTGCTGGTGTTTGCAGTCTAGGGTCGTGCCTGAGATCTCGGCCTACGCCAGGCCACACGAAAGACCCCTATTGCTGTTGGACTTGTTCAACTGAGACATTGTGCTTGTCGATCCAACCCTTGTCCAAGGAAACATTGGAATCGTACACCGAGTACTCTCGAATAACTCGATCAATGGCAAATCCATTGGATCGCAAGGCTGCAATGCAGTCATCCAGACGAGCAACGGCAGTCTCTTTCCCAACGGAGTACATGCGGATATTGACAAACCGCTTCTGCCAACCATTGGGGAGACTTTGCATGGGATTGCGAGACATACGGGCGTTGTGTTGCTTTACAATCTCGTTCAGCAGGTCGTTGTCGCAGTCGGGTGGTAGTCGAAGCTTGATGTGGAACTCAAAATAGTTCTCGGGGGACAAGAGCTGCGCTTCAGAGTCGCTAAGGGGAATTCCCTTGCCGCTCATCAGAGCTTCAATCTTGGTACGCAGTATGGTGTAGCCTTGTTTGGCCAGTTCCTGAGATATGCGGAATGCAGTTACGTGAACTGAACGGCAAATAGCCCAATGATGCAGTAAGTCAGACAGAACAGCGCCTTCAACAATCATCCACAGCATGGCCTACGGATAAAGCTCACCTTCTTCCAGCGTTCCCGCGTGGTGAGACGCAGTCATCATTTGGTTGGGAGTTTCGCCACTGGAGTTTTCTATGAGCACTGGCTTGAGCGTTGTGCGCTTGGACCACTGATCCTCCTTCCCCAATGCCTGCCTGTACCATTTGTCAATCTCATTTCCAACCTCCTCGCACACTTTCGCGAACGAGTCCACAGGGTCGATGTCGCCGTCGCCTTCGCTCTCCGGTGTCTCCACCGTCACGTGCACTTCAAATACAGAACCAGCATCATGATTACGCAAGTTCTGCGCAAGCTCAAGGAACGGCAGGTGGCGAGCGCCGAGGCAAAAAGCAGAGTTTCCGAGGTGGCTGATTGGTGCCTTGTATCCTTGGGGTATGAAAATCTTATTCCAAAATTTGGTTTCCACGGTTGATCGTTGCCTTTCTCGGAGAGCGACAGAAGGCAAGGCCAAACGTTCCTTGTCGTCCCCAATAATTATGCTCCCATCCAAGTTCCCGTCATACACTCGAACAATCGGCTCTCCGCCACCAGAGCTCTTGGAACTGATGGGAGGCGAACAGAATGCAACCAGTGCACAGATGCTCGCTTGTTTCCCCATATGACTTTCGAGGTCGAAGCTGGTGGGCCGTCCAATACTGTCAACAAACTCATCAGTGGCAAAGTCAGTGGCGCAAATGAGAGAGGACTCGTTGTCGTCTCCTTGGGGAAAGAATCGAGTAACGCCTGAGGGCCCTTCGATTTCCAACCAAGTAATGTCGCAAAAGCATGGATATCCAAGAATGGAATAGCAATACCGAGCCATGCGTTCGACGAGCTTTTCCGGATCGATTCGACTTGTAAAGGGCGGCTTGATATCAGGAACATGAGTGATATGCTGCTGGTACTCTGCCAGACACCTCACTGCCTCATAGAACTTCTCTGACGAGGACGTCACGTACGCGATGTTGGTCATGGGTTGAATGGCTTGTAAGCGACGAGCCAAGGCTTGTCCGTGCAACAGTTCGCTTTCTCTGAGTTTTTGGACCACGGCCTTGTCGTCGTCATTCAGTTGAAGAATGGGTTGAGTGGTGGGAGTTGTCTCGTTGAAAGGAGTGCCAGATGAAGCACCGGTAGCGTTTGTGTGGCTGTCACCAACACGATCCCGCCTGACAATAGCTTGCCCAGCGCAAGCTCGTGCGGTGAAACCTGGGCATTGCCTAAGCTGGAGGTATCCTGGTATCACCACTTCAATCTTGCCTCTGCCCTCGGGTAACAGTTTGTTGGTTGTTTTAGGCGGAGCAATCATGACGACTTCGAACTCCTCTTCTCTACCAAGGAACCTCACTGTAGACAGGTGAGATTCATGAACTTTTCGGTCCTTGGTGCCCGAAGCACTTGTCCCAAAAATACTATCAAGAACTTCAATGATTTTGATTGAATCTTCCCTTGTCCCGTCGTCACCGGCATGAAAGTCGACTCTCTGATTCGTCCTGAAAACATTGTAGAGTCCCGGTAGTGGAACAACCATGGATCCTTCGTCACGCTTTTTGATCGCCTTGAGGCGACTGTCATTGTTTTTGATCACGGGCTTATGATGAATGCTGTTGTTATCAGTCGAATCAGCCGGGGCACTCAAGAGTCTTGTGAGTCCTTCAGCGTGGAGAAGCGGTGAAAGGAAGTCGGCAACATCTCCGACAACCTGATGAAGCTGCACTGGGATTTCATCCGGATTTGGGTACTTCTTCCGAAAGCTTCTCCACAATCGTTGAGAAGACCTGCTTGCGCCAAAGCGCCTTTCCAATAGCTTTGTCAATAGACGAGCTGAGCTCTGCTGTCGGGCTGCAAACGCAACATCAATGGAAATAGGAAGCTTGCTGACGTCAAAGTTGAGCTCAGCTCGCATGAATTTTGTCATGAGCCACAAGTCGAAGAGGTCCTTCGCTCTCCACCTCCCTTGTACATCACGCCCGAGCTCATCAACTGTGTTGTGTTCGAAGAGACCATGCAGCTTCCATGCAAACAACAACTCAGGACGAATTGCGAGTGTCCGTATCGCATCTTGGCCATGGTTCTCGTCGAAAATGGGCGGGAGAGGTCTGTAATCCAGCCAGAATGGCATTGGCATCATAGGATCCCCGAAAGCAACATCAATCGAGATGTCGCAAGACCACCCCCCGAACACTGTACAGTTCTTGAGGGTACACTTGACCCCTGGCTGATCAGTGTCCTCCCAATGAACGAATCCCTCGATTGGTTGCGAAAGGTCGAACCTGACCAGGCTCGTTGACGTTTCGGACCGGGCCACGACACTCCGTAGCCGACTGACAACACTGTCCACAGGGTTATCCGAATTCCAAGGAAAGCGGGCCATGAAGTCCAAATCGGAGGAACTCCGATTTACGGGCATTATGAATTGTCGTGTAAGAATGGAGCCCAGCAGCACCAGCAACTCGCGGTTGACTTGGTCCTGGTAAAGCAACCGAAGGAACTCTTCCAACACCATTATTTGCCCCAGTGCTTCGGCATTGTAGAAGCCCCCAAATTGTTCTTTGTTCAGCAGTGCGAGTTCTTGGTCTACTTCAAACCTGCTGCGCTGTTTGGCAATCTTTGCATTGACTAGCGACTGCGTGACTGGCTTCAACTGGCCTAAAACCACCCAGAACTGACTCGCCCATGCTATTATAAGCAACAGCAAGCGTTCAACAAAGGTCGACCGACCCTGCTGTTGTGTTGTTTCCGTTCCCGAGAACCCGTCTGGGACTTCCCAATCCTCAAACATCTGTAGCACATGCGTGGGCTTTTGTTGCTCCAGGAACGTCAGGATTGACGGCGATGCTTCTCCTTGCCTATCATTAAGGGAGGTCTTCTTTATATACTCTCGTAACTGGGATAGAGACTTGGACGACTGCTCATCCTGCGGCTCCTTTTGTGACAACGCAGTCTCCAGTTTGTTTGCCAAGATCTTGACCCTGGATGCCATCCTTCGAAATTCTGCCCCCCACTCGGGGAAGTACACCTCAAATTCCTTGTCCTCTCCGTTCTGCACCAACTTGAGTACGTGGACTTGATGTCGTTGCTTGTATTTGGGATTCTGTAGAAGCTCTTGTACAGCTTTCTTGGCACTTGCAGAATCGGTGGGCAATCCCCAGTTTGGTCGAGGCATGTTACTTGCCGCGACATAGCTCCTGCTTTTGACCTTGAGTCTCCGAAAGTCCTTATCGCAGCACACAAACCCTTCCCCTCTGGTGCAAGAAAGCTTGCTGGCCATGTCCTGGACTACAACAAGTGTCCAGTGAGCACTCCCATCTTCAGGCTTGTTGACTGGTTGGATTGCCAGCCAGTTGTGCCTTTGAGCAACTTCATTGACTTGTGCATGAGTTAGTTCTTGATGCGTTGTGCAATTTCGTGCTGTCAAGAGCACCAACCGCTCCGTCATGACGGGCACCACCACTCGATTGTCCGGGGTGACAAGCTCAAAGGAAAAGCATAGCCCATTGTAGTCCCTTTGCGGTTCCTTGTACTCGAGTTTGTGAAACGTTTTCCAAAACAAATGGCGAAATGTGTATTGTGTTTCATCCGACACAGTCAAGTTCTCCACGAAAAGGCTGTCTCCATCGGGTCGCCCTCGGGTGCTGACATGCCAAGACCCTTTGTGAAAGTACAGATTGACGAGTGATCCATCCTCTTTGGGAAACACTTGGCAGCTGGGCCAATCAAAATCCTTCAGCGCCTGATGCCCAGAAGCTTCTCCAGGGTTGAAAAACTGTTCCAGGGGATAGCAGACTATATTCCACATTTGACTGGCATCCAGAATGAGCCCCCGGCATTGCGACTCCAGCTCTGAGGCACCCCGGTCTCGATGTTTGGTATTGAATAGAAAGAGTTCTGGATGTATGGTAGATTGTCGAATGTCTATTGTTTTTGCCACACTTTGAAAGCAATCAGTGGTAGTGTATTCGCTGTAACGGAGAGTTCCAAAATCCTGATCTCTCAGACGCTGCTGGATGAAGAGTGGATTCTTCTCTTCTTTCCTCGGCTCAATTAGTATATCTGTGACAGCTTGCGTTTCATGCTCAGCAGCATCCTTGTCTTTTTTGGTTTGTGCGTCCCCCGACCCAGGGGACGCTCCGCCAACGTCACCGGTCTTGCCAACACTCTCCGTGACACTTTCTTCATTCTCCTCCTCCTCGTCGTCGTCTTCCAACACCTTGTCAACAATTTTCACCCCAAACAAATACTCATAATCCTTGACATTGAAGGTGCAGACGGATGCCCCCATTCTCAGAGCCGTGGCGGCAACCCACACATCCTGTGCCCCACCCGGCTTTCCAGTGATGCGTCCGTGATTGATCAATTGAGCCCACAGCAGACACGTTAAGGAATCGGGTCGATCCATGACTTCAAAGTCATGATCGTTCAACAGTGTTTCCAATTGCTGGATACGTTCCTCAGGAAAACACCGCAAGGTAATCCAAGCGTAAAGCTCCGCCTTGGTTTGCCAGGACACCAACTTGCGTCCCGTGTATTCGTGTAGGAGCCAGTGACAGACGGCCTGCTGCTTTTTCCAGCGTGGGGTGGGGCTGGAGGGTTGACTTTTGCGTAAAAAGTGGGAAATGACATCCGTATCGACCACCAGCCTATGCGCTTGGATGGCCGGCTGTGACCGTATTTGATAGATTTCGGGGACCAGTTCGATCGTCAGAGCTCGTTCTGGGAGTCTGCTTTGAAGGGCAGAACGAATGTCGTTTTGCAAAGATTGGATCTGGTCCATGTCGACTCCTTCTTTCCACTGAAGCCTCATCGAATCCGTCTTTTTGCGTCTGGATTTAGGAACTTTTTCACATTTGGAAACGACAAGGTCGTGATGTTGCCATACGGGTTCCATGTCTTGCTGGAGAATCTGCAGTAATGGAGATCCATCTATAGAAGACGAGTCCAGTGACCCCAAGGCAAAATTCTGTAGACTGGCTGTAGTGACAATCACTTGGCCTAGTGGAAACCTAAAGCCGTCCGGGGAACAGAGGTCTTTGGATGATGATGGATCAGCTTTTATGGATGACGAGGGATCAGTTCTGTCTTTCTCATTATCTCCATCCTCCTTAGTTGCATGCTCAGGAGCATCGACGGGAGTTTTCCCTGTAGAGGACTCGATGTGATCTTTGGCGTCGCCTTGTTCAGACGTGGATGCAGCACTATTGCCACCCGCCATCTTGTTTCCTTCTGGCCACAGTACTGTACGGTATTGGTAGCTCCCTCAATCGCTTCACCCGACGATTTATTTCTCCTTTCTACATGTACTACTACTAGTAGAACAAACTGCAGGGTTCCTGGTTTGGGCTCCGATAGCAGCTCCGATTGGGTTGACCTCCAAAGCTCCTCCAATGTACTTGCAAGTTGAAGTTGCAAGCAATCACAAGACCTTACTGTAATTATTACTAGTCTAAGATTATTGACATGACATTGTTGAAAAAGGCTTTAAGCTTTAAGCATTCACGATTACTACAGTATTAAAATATTAAAATAGCTAGAGAAAAAACAAATACTAAATAGATACGTTTTAAGGAGCGAGGGGGGCGAAGCTAGTACTAGTACAGTAAGTCCACAGAAACATCCATGTCTGACCATTTGAGCATGGGGCTTATGTCCGAGACTTAAAGATTTAGCACCAAACTGTACAGTACATGTGTACATGTACATGTATTTACAATAATAATGTCCAATCATCGCGTTTTAATAAAGACATGCAGGATGTCGATTTGGAGCTCGAGGAAGCGAAAAGCGATACCATTTTAATTAATAGTACAGTTCTCGCTGGAGATCAAGTTTACTACTAGTAGCTACCAGTAGCTAGCTAGTACTAGTACCGGTACCGATACCGGTACCACTGCGTTGTACTGGTATGAGTTAGCCAGCTACCGTAGGTTTAAAGGTCTTACTGTAGTAATACTATAGAGATTAGTGTACACTTCTTCGGAAGCGAAGCCAAAATAATCGCGGTACAGAATTAGACGTCAGTAATTCGTCCGTTGTTTGTCCTCGATGGTTGCAGAGTGACTACTGTACTAGCTAGTATTTAAAAGCCAAGGCCAAATAGTCTATTGTCAGAAATCACGCATTCTCTAGCTACTGTACCGGTACTAGTAGCTCGTAGGGTATTATTAATAAGGTTGTCAGGCAGAAAAGGTTGTCAGAAATCACGCATTCTCTAGCTGCTAGCTCGTAGGGTTTTCGTATACGCGCTTCCCCTCTAACAATCGCAGCATGCAGGATTTCGACTTGGAGGAAGCGAAAAGCGATACATGTACCACTTACTTCTTCGGAAGCGAAGCCCAAATCGTTTCGAAAATTCAGCACAGGCTCCCCTGCAGTAGCAATTTCTCATCCACCAGCACACAATTCTTGTAGTCGAAAACAACAAAGACCGTACAGCTAGAGACGAGAATTCCAAGCAGGAGCTGACAACAAGTATGGCACTCGTCAAATCAGCAGAAGAGTCTCCGAAAAAGACAACTTTGATCCACAAACTCAATAGTGTTGCTGTTGACAAACAAAACGACCCCTTTGCCACTTGGCATGAGGCCAATGGAACCATTGGCCAGAAATACACCTTTGGAGGGCTTTGGGCAGAAGCCGGAGCAATTGCCTACAACCTACACCATAAATGGGGAGTTAAGAAAGGAGACAAGGTGGTCTTGTGCTATGGCTTTGGGCTACACTTTTTTGCTGCCTTCCTTGGTTGCTTGAGGGCTGGGGTTGTGGCCATTTTGGTTTATCCTCCATTCCCACCTCTCACCAAAACACTCCCAAAGATGGAAAAAGTCATCAAAGATTGCCAACCTGTGTTGATCTTGACGGACATGACAATCATGGCAATGAAGAAAGTGGATGAACTAAAGCCAATCTCAAAAAGCAAGGGAATGTGGCCCAAGCGGATGCCCTTCAAGGTTACCAATGGCAGATCAATGTACATGACGAGAAAATTGGCAACCTTTGATCAGGAAGACATTCTTGAGTCAGATATTGCATTCTACCAATATACATCGTAAGTACCTTCATCGAGTTATGACTCTTCTATCATTCTCATGCTGGGCAGCAACTGACAGAGAAGTCTCCATAATTATTGAAGGGGAAGCACTGGTGATCCAAAGGGAGTTATGGTGACCTTTAAGGTGATAAATGTGGTAAAATATACAAGTATATATACTACAAGAATTGCCTCCTCTCTCACCGAATAGATAAGATTTTTCATGATTTCATAGGATTAACAGTACGCCCTACCTTCGTAGACCCAGTGACTTACCTCGTACCCCTGCAGTAGATTCCACTATCCTGCACGGGCCAAGTCAGGGTACATAGTAGTTCTAGCTACGGTCCCCTGGGAGTTAGGGTTTGTGGGCTTGTAGTTCGATTCTTGATGGTGTCCCTTGTGTTCCGAATCGTTCCTGCTCCCACGATAATAACTCCATGTCGGAAAGCGCCTTAGTCAGTATGCACTAGTTAGTAGCGCCTATAAGTCTTCTCATGCATTCTACAAGTCTGCAGTTAAGTACACACTACCCTTGCAGGGCTAGAGAGGCACGACACATATATCCGCAAGCATGCACCAGTTCCGGGGGAGTTAAGGTCTTACATTCCCCGTGACAATCGTACCATCACTCGTTAAGACTTTGGGGGAGAAGTTCACCTCAAACCGGTGGGATTGGCAAGTCTCACTCGTAAATAAGTAATGACGTCCACTAGCAACTACACAAAAAGACTATGGGGGAGTTCACCGTGAAACTCCCCATTCGTGACTTAGTCCAGGCAAGGTTACACTAGTGCACGACGTCTAAGTCCTTCAGAAAGACTTCGTTACTCGTACTCGACAGTCAGTTCCCCGAAGAACACGACGTACTACCTCATACCAGTACCGTGTTCATCACCCGTACCGTTAATATCGCTCGTGATTCCCTGGAAACACTAGCTTCGTCCAACTATAGAAATACAGTAGGATCGCTGAATAAGCGACTAGTCAGTTTGCACGACCAATGCGAACACTCCCTACCCTCAGGAGTTCTTCGAGGTTCCTGGGGAAGCGAGTCAGTGAGAATGGAGAACACGTACCTACACTGACGTCAGTATCTACTGACGTACGAGAACAAGAAGATCCTTCCGTGACACCCGAAGGCTAGCGCTTGAATACAGGCAGCGCTAAAGCGTAAGACATTACCTGCATACACACCAGCTACGTGTAATTAGTGCTGGCTTATCTCAAGTGCTGTAATAGCGTTCGGCAATGGGGGAGTGATAAATGTGGTAAAATATACAAGTATATATACTACAAGAATTGCCTCCTCTCTCACCGAATAGATAAGATTTTTCATGATTTCATAGTAAGGCATTGGAAGCCAATGTTAAGATTAACCATGATGGCATTAGCCAGAAGCTCACAGAAGATGCATTTGATGCAGACAAGATTGTTGGCTTCTCTTGGCTACCACAGGTATGCCTCCTCTCTTTATTCCCCACTGATATCAATGACTTGGTCAGCTCACATACATGACGTTTCCTTCTCTTTCGCTACCAACAGTACCATGACTTTGGGTTGATCTTTGCCTCCATAGTTCCTTTTACTGAAGGGTGGAGAATGCACATGATGTCCCCCCTCACATTCATCAAGAAACCCTTGCACTGGTTGGACCTCATGTCAAAGTATAAAGTCACATTGGGGGTGGCCCCTGACTTTGCCTACCATTTGGTAGCCAGAAAGTTCAAGGAGGAGATGTCAAAGGCAGGTGGAAAATGTCCTATTGCCAACTTTGACTTGTCATCCATCCAGTATCTGCAAAATGGGGCTGAGCCAATCAGACTGGACACCCACAAAGAGTTCAGCTCTACATTCTCGCAGTTTGGACTTAGAAACAGATGGTTCTGCAGTGGATATGGCTTGGCAGAACATGTTGTCACTGTGTCCTGGTTGAATGAACACCGGCTATCCACCCAACGGCCAGAGGACACAAAGAGTTTTGTTGCTGTTGGCTCCAACGAAACTTTCCATCCCTGTGTGAACATCACAATTGTTGACCCTGCCAGCCAACATGAACTTCCGGCTGACCATACGGGTGAGATTTGGATTGCTGGTCCTTCTGTTGCTGCTGGATACCATGGAAAGCCAGAACTGTCCAGTGAGGTCTTCCAAGCCAAGCTGCCCCCTCAAGAAGATTCTGTCACAAATCAGGATGATAGCACCACCACCTTCCTTCGAACAGGGGACCTGGGCTTTATGCAAGATGGGTACTTGTATGTTTGTGGCAGGATCAAAGACTTGCTCATTATCAACGGGGTCAACTACTATCCCCAAGATATTGAGCTTGCTGTTCAATCCTGCAACGGTGTCAGGCCAGGATGTGTGGCAGCCTTCTCTTCTGATGACTCTGGTGAAGGTGATGGCCAGCTTGAAGTTGTCTTTGAGATTAGGAATGCAAACAAGATGACTGCACAGGCTGTGTGTGAGGCAATCAAATCTGTCATCATTCAGGACATTGGTATTGTTCCTTCCAAGATTGTGGCATTGGAAGAAAGAAGCATAGCCAAGACAACCAGTGGCAAAATCCAGAGAAGGAGAAACAGAGACCTGCTCCATGCAAATCAACACAAAGCTGTGTTTGTCCTGGATCAGTCATCCATGTTGGAGATAGCAGCAACCAGCGGTGGCCCCCGAGAGCTAGCCCAGGACCTGCCTCCTTCAGAGAAGTTTGATGCCATCATGACTTCGCTCTTGGGAGCTGACTATGATCCAGATTCTGGGTGGGATGAAAATGGCCTCACTTCCCTCATCTTGATTGAGCTCAACAACAAGCTAGCCGAATCCTTTCCAGCCACCGTCCCCAGTGAAATTCCTGACCAATATCCAACCCCGGCTGCACTCAAAGAGTATATCCTCAGCCCAAATCATGGATCATTCTTCCCCATTGAAGTACCAAGCTTTGACACCTCAGCTACAAGACATCCCTGGTCTGTAGTCACTCTGTTGCAAGGGGTTGGTATCATTGTGCTCTTTTTGATGCTATCTGTAAGCACATTCCCTTCCTACAAGTGCTACCAGCTCATCATCTATGATGGAGCACCACCTTCTCTGGGGATATTACTGCCGCTAGTCTTCTTGCTTTGGCACATTACCTTCACCCTCTTGGTTTGCCTATCAAAGTGGATTATCATTGGCAAGTACTCTTCCAAAGAGGTTCCAGTTGCATCCCTATACTATGTCAGATGGTGGTTTGTTGACAGGGCAGTGCACTTGTGGGAGATGTTGATCGGCAGGTATGCCATGGGCACTCCATGGCAATGGCTGTTCTATTCAATGATGGGCTGCAAGGTCCACTCTTCTTCCAAGTTGGATTGCTTCCTCCGAGAGTTTGATCTCTTGGAGATTGGTGAAAATGCTGAAATCAGTTTTGGAATCAAATGTAGAAAGTTTGGTCCCTGGCAGGAGTCTGGGCGGGATGCTGGGTCTCCTACATTGAGGTTCAGACCAATCAGAATTGGGAATGGCTGTGTGGTTAAAGGACAAGTAGGTCCTGGTGTGGTTCTGGGAGATGGCAGCAAAGTGGAGAACCTAGCTGCAGTCCCTGAGGATTCCCAGGTCCCAACTTCTGCCATTGCAACAGGAAGTCCTGCTCACCAGAGTGGAATGACAAAAGCAAAAGAGCACTCAGATCATGAAAAGAAGAGTATGGCTGTGTTGAGAATTATCAAATGTGTTTGGCCCCTCATGGAACTCTGCTTGACCTTTGCCATTGCTGGGTCTGCTGGGAGGGCCATAACAACTGGTAGCTTTGGCATGGAGTGGCGATATGCTACCCTGTTGAAGGCATTCCTCATTATTGTCCTCACAGGTATTGGAAACTTACTGGTTTGTATTCCCATGAAATGGATTCTGATTGGACACCGAAAACCAGGTCCAGTAACCAAAACTTCTATCGTCCAAGAATCACTTGACTGGGTGGTTGACTATCATTTCTTTGTCAGCCTGGTTCTTCTGGACCTTGTGGCAGAAAATGCAGTCATAATCAATGGCTTTTTGTGGTTACTGGGCTTGGATATTGACATGGAAACTAAGGTGTGGGGTGTACACTTCCCTCCCTCCAAGGTGGATTTGATGTGTCTCAAGAAGTCAACTCTGTCTTTATCACATTTTGATGTCAAACAAGATGGAGAGTACAAAAAGATTCATATTGAAAACACCAGCATTGGGCACAGTGTCACTATTGATGGTGGTGTAACCATTGACTCTGCCCAGGTCAACCCATTGACACATGTGACAGCCAACATCCAAGGTAGTTTGAGTTCAAAGGGAACAAGATTGCCACTATCAAAAAGATTGGTGGTTGACCTTGCCACACCTTCGATTGCAACAGTGCTCTTCTTCTCCCTCATCCCAACTTATGAGTTCTTCCAAGTGGACTTCTTCACACCCTTGTCTGGATTTCCCATAGTCAAATTGGCTCTGGCACTTGTTGTATTTTGTTTCACTTGGGTCCTCCTCCTTGTGTTCCTTCAGTGGTTGATGTTTCCAAGTCAAAGCTTTTTGGGTAGGAAAGAAGGGCAAACCAAGCACTGGTCCATTGCTATGTTTGCCATTTACATGAACTTGCAGTGCTACCTCTGGGACTTATCCCTTCTTCCCATCTTCTTTGGTACACACTTTTTCAACTGGTTCCTCTGAGGAATCGGCTGTAATGTTGAGGGCCGTGCATTGTTCTTTGGCCATCGTATGTATGACTTGCCATTGGTGACAATCAAGGACAAGACCATCATTGATTCCTGCCTAATTAATGGGCATTCCTGGGTCTATGATGGTGTCTATGTGGGACCAACAACTGTTGCTGGAGTACTACATGAGGGAAGCTTCTGTTTGGCCAACACATATCTGGAGGATTCAAGCAAAGAGACTCGCCCAATGCAGTTAGTGCCACCCAGATCGAATGGGGAGGAAAGGAATTTGAAAAATCCACAGAACTGTGGAACTGAAGACACCGAGTTGGCATACACTGCGTAGGATGACGGTGAGGCAATGCGTCATCCACAGGAAGCCGCTAGAGTCTTCCATGAAACACACCGAGCCGTGATGGTTTGCTTGTGCCAGTTAGCCAATGATTTTACTTTTAAATATTACCAATAAATGATTGCTTTCCGTCCTCGGTATTCTGGAATGCTTGGTTAACATTGTTCCGGTGGACGATCTTTGCTCTGGAGGGCTTGGTTCCTCGGTTGGATTGCTTGTGACTGCTTGTATTGTCTCTGAGCAGTTACAAGTTTCTATAAAGTATCCCCTCCTACAGGATAGAATGAAGAGCAAGAACAAACGTTGAAACGTCCAGGTTATGGGATGTGCTTGTGATCTCAACTCGAGATGGCAATTTGGATCAAAGAGCTGATTGAGCAAACTGCGATAAGGCTGGTCAAAGTATTTTTGGGCGGGTCTGACATTTTTCTCTGATCCAAACGACGCGATGTGAAGCAAAGGGACACCTCTTCCACCGATAGCTTCTAGTATAGTCTATCTATAGCATCTACCGGTACCATCCGTAGAGACCATTCTTTGAGAAGGAGTTTAACTGTCATAATCACTTGCTTTTGTTGCCACATGTTGGCTGCAGCATCCATCTACTGACCGTCATGTACTAGTACCGTAGGAAGATCAAACCGAGGGAATTTATACCGCCAAAACTCTTGGTCCCCACCGTCCTACCGTACCGTACGGCGAGATTCAACCATTACGGGTTCCTGGTACATTAGATAGATTATACCCTCTTGATTACTTGGGGACTTACAATCGAACTTATTTCTTTGTCAGATTGGAAAATGATTGCATTGCACCGGAGAATCGGTGTCGGTGTACATATACGAATGCCACCAGAATAATGGCAGCAACCGCACCCACAACAATGACAATTACCATCTCAGGACTAAGTCCCAACGTGCCTCCATCTGGATCCTCTGCATTAGCAGCAGCATCAACGTTAATCCCACCATCATTGCCATCACCTCCCCCTTCCTCAGTTTCACTGGGCCCAGTCGCTTCATTCCATCGGCAGTTCACATATTCTTGACATTTGTCTTTTCCCAACTTTCGACAATCGCCGCCATTCTTGCAGCTGGTAAGTTGTCCATTTCTAACGTTATAGGAACAAGAGTAGGCTTCTTTGCATCCCTGGATCACCCCAATCTCATCGCAGTACTTTTGGGTAGAGCAAAAGCCATCGTGCACTACCGGTTCGTCGTCCTTCCACTGGCAGTTCACGTATTCTTGACACTTGTCTTTTCCCAGCTTTCGACAATCGCCACCATTCTTGCAGCTGGTAAGTTGTCCATTTCTGACGTTATAGGAACAAGAGTAGGCTTCTTTACATTCCTGGACGAACGCAATTTGCTCACAGTACTTTTTGGTTGTACAAGAGCCCTCTGCGGGGCGTACTCGAAATGCCACCAAGAAGCAGAGCCAACAAGCCAAAGCGCGCATCTTCTTCATCTTTGTTGCAGGATCGGGAGAAGGAGCTTGTTGCTCACATTATGAGCTCTCTGCTGTCAGTCTCTCGCAGCAAGTGGAAGCAGAGCCTGATGCGAGCTGCAACTTTCTTGCAGCCGAGCAGTCTTTACGGTTGCATCTCTTGCGAAAGAACAAAAGGAAACAACATCACCTCGGCAGGTTAACTGCCTGAGTCCTCTACCCCTTTACCTCGGCAGGTAAACTGCCTGAGTTCTCAACCCCTTTAATGCTATTTCCTATTTCCTATTTCCTATTTTCTATTTCCTATTTCCTATTTCCTATTTCCTATTCCGGTGAAGCCAAAGTATAAGGATAGAGATAGTCATAAGCCAACAAAACTGAACATTGATGATTCAATATAAGTTAGGGGTAGGAATAAATCATTAATATTTAAGGTTAGTGCAATCAGCACAAACAGCACAATAAGCCAGCAGGAGCTGTAAAGTTAGAGTTACAATAAGGGAATGGCAGCTGGTAAATTATAGAGTAGCGGCGGCAACACACGACGTAGTCGGGTGTTGTCGCCAGGGCTAGCTAATAAAGAAGGTTGCAATGAGGGAATGAATGATACCGGGGGCAACACACGACGTAGTCGGGTGTTGTCGCCAGGGCTGGCTGAAAGATGGGTGCAATCTCGAACATGATCCTCCTTCTTCATCTGTCTTTCTGCCGAGGTATCGCAGCTTCCGCTGACTTAATTGGCAATATTCTGTCTGTGGGATCCCCCTGGTTTTTGTCTGTGGGATCCCTCGTTTTGTGTCTGTGGGATCCCCTATTCCGGTGAAGCCAGGATAAGGATAGAGATAATGTAAGCTGGCAAAACTGGAAATTGAAGGTTCAATAAAAATTAGGGGTAGGAATATATCAATGTAATTTAAGGTTAGTGCACTCAGGACAAAAACACAATAAGCCAGCAGGTGTTGTAAATTTAGAGTTACACAATCGAATGATAGCTGTAATTATGGGTTAGCCCGTGGCTACGCCAATGCTAGCTTAATATAAAACAGAAGGTTACAATGAGGGAATGATAGTGGGCTGCAACACACGACGAAGTCGGGTGTTGTCGCCAGGGCTAGCTTACATAAAAAAGAAGGTATAATGAGGGAAGGCTACCTTGAAAGAAGGATGCAATCTCAAACACGATCCTCTTTCTTCTATTTGTCTTTCTGCCGAGGTATCGCAGCTCCCGCTGACTTATTTATTGGATCCAAACTCAAGTGCTTCTGAGACTTATAAGGAAATTGGTTGGATTTAATGGACAATGCTGGTGACTGGTGACCCCCAAGGTGGAGCACTGAATGTCTCCGATGACCAAAACCTCAACAGCTTAGTTGGAGCCAAGCAGTTTTTGCCTGTTTGCAGTTGATTGCTGTACTGAATGTCTCCGATGACCAACAACTCAACAGCTCAGTTGGAGCCAAGCAGTTTTTGCCTGTTTGCAGTCGATTGCCGCACTTGTGCATCTGTCTGTTGATGAAAATTTAATGCCAACCAAAGATCAGGTTCAAGCTTCCATCGGCGCTGCTGCTGCTCTGCCCCAGCTAGGTACCGTAGTCATGCATGGTGTTATTGCATCACACAGATTGGACCCCGGGAAATCCTCTTTCCAGTTTCTCCAAAACTTCTGATATTCAGAACTTTAGAGCCTAGCTAGCTAGTAGCTAACTCCAACTGGAGTCCACAGAAGGGAGCCAAACACAATCTGTCCTGCAAATTGATACACGGGTGTTTCCTACATGTACATCCATTGCCTACAAAGAGAGGACCACGTTGAGGAGGCAACACGCTTGCTCCGCGATTCTTGGGAATGCACATATCTGTGGATAACCTTTCCGGGTTTTGCCTTCAAAATCAGCTTAATCGATCCCAAGAAGACATACATCTGGATCTTATTTCTCTGCCTCACTCAACACAGGGTTGCGCAAAACAAGACCACGGCCTGGAATGATACCAGCTGTCTACGAGGTAGATGTCATTGCCATTTTTGGTGAAAAGGTCAAAAGAGTCAGCATAGATCAGTTGGCAATGATGGCTCTTTGGCTTGCGCCAAACAGCTACAGCTCACACCACAGATTGATGCAAACTCCACATTGTCATGCCACCCGAGGAGACTCTCCCTTTGGAGGCCGTCATCATCTTGGCCAATCGACTCGAATCGACTCGACTCGTATCTAGCTGGGAATCGAATAGAGCTTTTGCTTGGGCATTTTTGCTGCAGCTGTTTGCTTGTCTTCTTCCACTTGACAAACACACCAATGGCTCTTCCACGCCTTTTACCAACAAGTGAGAGTCCACTACTAGCGTACTAGGCTAGCTAGCCATGAGGTTCAAGAGTTCCCAGTTGCAGCAACGATGCAACACAGGAAAACATGTGAATCCGCGCGTGTGAGCCCACGTGTTCGACCGTGGCGTGGATTGTTGTGTCGTGGGTGAGTCTTGCGGTACTGATTCCATTCCCGAGAATTCCCGAGAATTGCATTCCGATTTGGCGAAGGGGAGCTTCCGGGATGGTGCCATGGCTGGGGCGAAGTGCTCGTGTCCCCTCATAAAAAGCTTGCGACAAGAAGTCGTGAAACGAGCAACCAACCTCTCAACCCCCAAAACACTCACTCGCCCAACAGATATCTCACTATGTCCACTAATGAAGGAGTCTATGTTCCAGGCGTCTATGTTCCAGGCCAGGACAACAACAATCAACAGGCAGCCCAAGCTTCGAACACTGGCAACGGCGGCGACGGTGGAGTCTATGTACCCAACGCCTATGTTCCCAGCCAAGGCGCTCAATCATCCTATGTTCCCAGCCCAGCGGCTCAAGCCGCCTATGTTCCCAGCCCAGCCGCACAATCGTCCGTGCATGCTTCTTACACACAACCGACGACGACAACATCCACTCGGCCACCGGCATGGGCATCTGCATCGGCCCCTCCCGGAACCAGTGAACGAGCGGCCGAGCATGGCGAATCGACCCAACGGCCCATACCCAACTCTACTGCTGCTGCTGCTGCTGGAACGAAAGTGACAGACAAGGAAATGCGCGCCGAATTTGATCTCGTGGATGTCGACAACAATGGATACTTGGACGTGAACGACTTTAAGAAAATATTTGGATCGCTCGTCTCCCGAGCCATGATCACCAAGGCGATTGGAATGGTGGACAAGAACAAGGACAACAAGATTTCATTTGATGAATACAAACAAATGAGGTCGCAATTCGGACCACTGCCGGTCAAGATTCCAAACTTGGGAAAGAAGTAAAGTTAAGGAATGACCAGGATAATGCATTAGTAGCTTCACACACAACACCTTTATCCTAGCTCCAGTGTGACGCGTTAGCACTTACAATACTAGAACTCCCGGACCCGAATTCCACCTCTTGCTTCCTTAGAAAAATTTTGCTACTCTACATCCAACTTATTACAATACTGTTTGTCTCATTTGTGCATATGCCATATTCCTTATGGAGGAATAGAATCATTGAATCAGTGTTTTTACTCTATATACATCTCTAATCCGCTTTGTCTATATCCCATCGGCGTTGGTACTGTTGTCCCACGCCAACCATGCAGTTCCATTGAGAGCGTCGTCATTGGCAATCAAATCATCCTCTCCAAATCCAAATGGCTTGAGGAGTTGCTCGTCCTCTTCAGCCGATAATTGCACGTCGTATCTATACAATGTTACAGCGAAGGAGACAGCCACCACAATTGCAATCAGGACGCAGATAATCAAGGCGCCGATTGTAACATTGCTGATCTTCCGGGTGCTCTCCTTGGAGTCTTCTTGTGTCTTGCTAACGGATACTCCCATGGGAACTTCAAGGTCTTCATTGAATACTACGGGGGAACCGGAAGGTTCCAGAGACTTGACCTGGCTCTGCTGGTTTTGCTCTTTGTTTTGGGCTTGTTCAAGGTCTTGTTCAATACGAGGGGCCATGGTTGTAATTGTGCTATGGGCTTGCTTGGCTTTGTTGTTGTGATTGTTTTCGATTTGCTTTTGGGCTTTAATTTTATGACCTATCTCTCTCTTTCTCAACCTCCGCTCCGCATTAGCAAGTAGCACAGTATCGATACCATAGCCTGCATACAGCTGGCTACCGGTAGCTCAAGACACTGATTCTTGGGCTTGGTGTAAACCGTCGACGGAGCCATGCAGTCTGGGTGGTTGAGGTGGCAAAAACGCACCATACATGGTGCGGTCGTGGTTCAAGTCGATTGAATGATTCGCGCGAGTCAAACGGCTCACAGGCTGCATGCCTTTTCCGTATACGCGGATAGCTCTCGTATATACCGTCCTTTCCGCTTTCCACACCGCCATCCTCCGCATCAAGCCGTACAAGTCGTTGCTGCCATGTCCATTTCCTGCGGGATGTGATCTCGGGAGTAAAGAACATTACCCCTATTCAGCAACTGCTTCTGCAAGTTGCACAACTACAGCTAGGCACAACTACAGCTAGAAAGAGCAAGTGACAAAGGAACGAATGGACCCTAGCAGGAGGTTGGAGCTGTGCTCCCCTCGTACCTGGTACCGGTATCTTGAACACAAACTAAGTACTCTCTGGATGTTTCAACTTCCCTTCATTTGGCGATATTCATCCTACAAACCATAGTTTCCCTCGGTTAGCTCGTAGACTCTTCCGTGCATGGCCGCGTGGTTCATGCAGGGCTGCTCAGTAATCATGATGAGGAACCAGAAAGGGTGCATCCCTGCGATCTCCTCTTTTGCTATTGAAGCGCCTGGTTAATGCATTAGCTTCCAATTGCATGTAAACAACTGTGGCCCTGTACTCAGTGCTCGTGATGCGTAGCCATTCGTACGGGTACAGGTAGCCAGGAATGGTGCATCCCTGCAAATTCACCTTTTCAGGAACCAAAGAAGCTTCTGCTGGCCACGAGGCTTCGAAGGGTTTCCGCGTCAATAACAAGACGACCGCTGTTGTTTCCATCGAGATTGCCAACAATCCCGTACTCCTTGCTCAAAAGCTCTTCAACGACTGGGAGCAGCTTCACTCCTTCTTGGCTTCGTAGGCCTTTTCCCACAATTACTACCAGACTGTCAGTGACTTGAGATTCATCCCCGCGAGCCAGGAGCGAGTCCAGATGACTCCTGATAGCGCTGCAAGCCATTGCACGGTTGAACAGGTGAAGGTCCTTTAGCAAGGGGTTCGTGCAAGGAGTTAGAGAAATGACATTTCCATCTCCGGGTGCACAGTGAAGGCCTCTCAACATCGTACCATTGCCTTCAACTGCTTGCCTTGGGAATCTTTCGTGGTACGCCACGGATTGACAATATTCATCCTGAAACCCTGCCTGTATTTGCTCTGTGCCAGCTCCTTTTGCCCCGCATTGGCAAGCGCCAACACCAGCGAACTCAGCGTGACAAAGTTTGGTTGCAGCGGCCCTCCATAGCTCACCATTCGCTCGTAGATCTCCAAAGCCTCAACCCAAGCACCTTTGACAAATGAAGAGGGACAGTGCAGAGACGTACATTGTTGGAAAACCCCGACTTCAACGATGTGTTGATGCACACACGAATGCGAGTCGATTCAAACCGAACTTGCTTACCTCCCTTCTCACAGGAAGAAATGGCTGCGTTGAAGCAGAACAAGTTCAGGAACTCTTCTTCGTCTTCATCTGCATTATCAATCACGGTCTGGAGAATACCAACAGCACGCTGCCACTGTCCCGCAGCTTCGCACGCACTTATGCAGGAACTCAGCGTCTGAATATCAGGCTTCAGCCCATCTTCTTTCATTCGGCGCAGTAACGCAAGGCAGCACTCCCACCACTCAAATTCAAGCTCTTCGGTCATTTCCGGCGTACCGGGAACCTCTGGTTTTCTTGGTTGCCGGCGCCGCTGGTGCTCGGCTTGGTTACATCCAATGATAACACTGCGATAGCTATGCTCATCAGGTTTTACGCCATAACGCCTCTCCATGCTATTGAGTACGTCAATGGCAATATCGGGTCGACCTTTCCTCCCACATGCCCCCATCAGAGAGTTCAATGCAACGATGGAGACGGCATCATACCTGCTCTCCGTGTTCACACCGTACAGTTGCAGCAGATTCAAGCCTTCTTGCCAACGGTCAGCCTTAGAGCATGCGATCATAGCATTGCTTAACGCTCCCTGATCCATTTCTCCTGGTCCAATCGCGGTCGCTGTAATGTCACTCGAGTGCAACATCGCAATGGCCTGAGGTAGCAATGACATACATGCTATGGTTTAGCCTTTACCTGGGGCGAAATGGCAGGCCTAGTATTGTTGTCTGTTCCATGCTCTGCACATACCTCCTCCCACTTTGAACCGGAACCGGCTGTCGCACAGGCACTTAGCATTGCACGCAAGCATGGACCATTGCTTGGTCCTTCGATCTTATCAAAAATCTGCTTGGCTCTCTCATAGGACCCTTGCCTTCCATACTCTGCAATGAGTGCTTCTATAACAGCTCCACCGACGTCGACATTTAGATCCGAAGAATCCATTGATTTGAAGACTCCTTCTAACTGGACCAGTTTGTTGTCGGTTTTGGAATACTTGCAAGCCAGTGCCAATGCCTGGAGCAACCACGAATGAAGGGGTTGGGGTAAGTCGACACGCGAGGTATTTCTTTGAAACCGTATCCTTGCAGAACTGCAAGGAGGCAAACACAACGCACAGCTGATCTGATTATTTGGAAGCCAACTCACATTGTATGTTGCGACCGTGGGAGAGCAACCTGCGCTCTTCATTTCCCTATACAAAGTGATTGCTTCGTGCATCAATCCAGCTCTTGCGGCGGCAGAAATTACACCGGAATAGGAAACGGCATTGGGCACGACCCTTTCTTGCTTCATTTCGTCCCAAAACTCTCTGGCCACCGTGTAGTTGGCAGTTTTCTCTGCGGTCCATATCGCCGCCGTGTACATGAACACAGTTGGTTCGATCCCATCCTTGCGAGCACTTTCTAAGAAGAACCGTGCCGTGTCGATATCTGGCACATCGGCTTTGGTACAAACAGCAATGAGACGCGCATAGGTGATTTGATTGGGTCGAACGACACCCACTCTGTGCCGTCTCGAGAGATGCATCTCCTTCAGAATGCCTCTTGCTGTACTGGTGTCTCGGCACGAGGATAACAGTAGAGAATAACTAATTTCATCCGGGTAGATTGGCTGGGTTGTCCTTGTTGGCACATGAAATTCTCCATTTTTCATTCGATCCAACAATGCCCTGGCTGCCTCAAAGTCTCCCGCTTTGGCGCAGCTGGCCAGTATCGTATTGAGGGCTAGTTGTAGATTGAATAAACAAATCAAACTGCTGTTGAGATTTTCATTGTTTCAGTAGGACATGATGATACATTCACAAATGTTAGTTGGTTGGTCTCTTACCGACAAGGTCCGGTGCTACCGGTGACCTTAATTTCACCAGCTCTGTTGTGGATTGTAGTTGTAGTTCCTTATTATTCGTATTGGTTCCATCCCAATCCGTCATCATGTCGAGAAGCGCCATGGACAGTTCCACCATGCCATGTTTGGACAGTGCTTTGAGGAGTGCACTGCAATGTGCCAATTTGATGGCATGTCCTTCCGTCTGCATGGTCTGAATGACTTGATTGGCTTGACTGTAATCTCCCGCGACCGCACAGACATTCAGCAGATTGGTCCAAACTTTTTGATTGGCTGTCAGGCTTGTAGTAGATTGCAGTTCTTTCATGAGCGACATGGCAATTCGTAATTGTCCCGTCCGGGCACAGACATGGAGCAGGGACGAGTATGTCTTGACATTGGGAGTAAGACCGTTTCGTCGGAGGTTGTGGGTAAATTCGAGCGCCGTTTGCCAGCTTTTGTTGGATGGTTTATGTCTAGAATTTTTTCTAGTTCGAGCACACGCCAAAATGGCTTGATGGAATGCCTCGACGGACCAGGTGGTTTCTTGGTAGTTGTGTTGTAGTCGAGTCATCATTTGTTTGGCTTCTTCCGGACCATCCGTGGCTTGAAAGAGTGCCGCAAACGTGAGGGCTGAAGGCAGCACCTGGGCATCATCCATGGATTGTAGTAGAGAATGGACTCGGTTGCGTACATTGCGTTGTTTGGAGGTTGCCAAGGAGGAAATGGCGGCCGTGTAGACAAACACATTCTGGCGTGCCAAATGACAGGCAAACAATTCTAACCCCAAAAAGGCTTGCCGGTCGCGTAGAAATCGAATAAAGTCCGTCTCGTCACGCGACGACCAAGAAGTCGGAGGAAATACTGAAAGGACTGTAGTGTTGTTGGATTGTCTTTGTTGTACTGTGACGAGACCTTGCATCCAGGCATCAATTTCCTGGGGTGTCCGAAATGGTTTCAGAATCTGGGCAAACTCGTGCTGCTTCTTGGTTCTTTGTGGTTGTCGTCCTCGCACCTTTCTTCGAAATTTTGGGTCTGTGTTTCCATCCTTGTAAGCATGGGTGATCCCATCAGGAGATTTTGTGGGTATTCTCCTCCCTTGTCGTCTCTGAAGAGAGCTTGTGGGAAGAAAGGATCTAGAACTCCAGCAACTGGACAGGAACGATATCACGACCAGCACAACATCATACTTCATCAATACGGTTAAAAACTGGATGTCTTCCAACAATACAGTAGAGTGTCAACCAGTAGATATATTATGGAGGGCAAGTGACATGGATGGATCCAATACGGTAGCAGTGGCACTGCTGTTGTGGTTGTTCTGGTTTGTTGGTTGTGGTTGCACGGACTACCCACGCACAGACCCAATCACGGAGTTCTCATCACGGTGTCAACATCCGTGACGTCAGACACGATCTTTTCTACTCACATCGGTTCACAGGGGCCAATAGCTGCCCGGCTCGGATTTTCGTGCTACTACGGCTTGGGGTTGAATTGGCCAGAATGGGCTCGGGAAGAAAATTGGAGGGCCCCGGAGCAAAATCCGAGGGCTGGGAAGAAAATTTACTTAAGGGCACTTTTCTTTGTTGGTTGGATTTTGCGCGCCGAGCGACACCGTCGAATTTTCCTCCCGATTCCATGAAGGTTCGGATTTGTCCCTCAGTAGAAACTGTAGCAGAGCTCTACAGGGAAAGTCAGATTTTCTTCCGGGGCCCTCCAATTTTCTTCCCGAGCCCATTCTGGCCAATTCAACCGGAGGCCGTAGTATCTTTCCGAAACTTTTTTCTCAAAAGATACACTAAAGCAATCAATAGCGTTATACCAGACACCTATAAATCAATATATCCGTCATTTGTCACTTTTCCAATGCTAAACAGTTACCAACTGCATACTTGCCTCGGAAAGATTCACAAGAGGCTCAGTCCGAATCCTGTTGCAGTTTCCAGAAATTTCATTAAGTCTTTTATTAGGCTAGCCCGGCGCTTATTGTCCCCATCCCTCCCTCGTGAACCGATGTGTACTAGGGACTGATATGGCTCGTGACCTGACTAATTCTGCCCTCACAAGCTCCAAACGGCTTCTTCGTCATCATTT
Organism: Seminavis robusta; assembly: GCA_903772945.1. NCBI lineage: Eukaryota > Bacillariophyta > Bacillariophyceae > Naviculales > Naviculaceae > Seminavis > Seminavis robusta. The sequence goes on along the minus strand of CAICTM010001015.1, from coordinate 11,432 downwards.
TTTCAGAATTCTTTCGTGGCTGGTCCACAACATCACGGCGCTGAGTCAAGGCAGGAAAGCCCCATAGAAAGACAACTCTCTTCCCCCCATTCATCATAGTAAATACACCATAAGATTTGTTGCAACCATGACCTCCAGACTCCTCCGTGCGGCACAGCGTCGTCCTCTGATCACCCTCGGTGCCACCACCGTGGCAGGAACCCTGGGCGCCGCGTCGTTTGTCGAATTCCAAGCCACGCGCAACGACCAAATCACACTGCCTCGTCGCTACAATTGGGATGCTCTCAATGATTACTGGTCCATTCGACCTGTATCCGTGGCCTATAGAGTCCTGGAAATTGCTACGGCGTTGGGGCCACTGGTGGCGTTGTATGTGTGGGATTTCCATATTTTGAACACGTCAAATAATGACCAGACCACGCGACAACACGCCCAACAGTGGCGAGACGCGTTCACCCAATTGGGTCCTGCCTTTGTCAAAGCCGGACAACAGCTCTCCATTCGACCCGATCTGGTATCGCCCATTGTCTTGCACGAATTGCAGAAATTGTGCGATGCCGTCACACCCGTCGCAGATGAAATTGCCCTGGCCACCCTGCAACAAGAACTACATGATCTTGGCAATATTTTCAAGAACGACTTGAAGTTGGTGGCATCCGCCTCATTGGGACAAGTCTACAAGGGAACACTGCGATCGACTGGGGAAACCGTGGCCGTCAAAGTACAGAGACCCAATATGCGGAAGTCCTTTAGTTTGGATCTCTTTCTCTTGCAACAGTGGGGCGTCTTTATGGATGCTTGGACCAGTGTCATTACCCATCAAAAACCGTACCACAAGGAATTCTTGCAGACATATGCCAGTGGTTCGTACGGAGAACTCGACTATGAGCTAGAAGCGAGAAATCAAAAACAGTTTCAGTACGAAATGAAAACTCGAAATTCACCCATTGTCATTCCGAATGTCTATGACCAATTCACTACCCAAAAAGTACTGACCACCAAATGGATTGATGGAATCCGACTCTCCGATTCTGACCCCGAAACGATCCGGAGATTGATTCCTGTGGGAGTCGAACTCTTTCTCTGTCAATTACTCGATATTGGAGCCTTTCATGGTAGGTAATATACAACACTGTCCTCTCTCATTTACATCATCCATCTAATTCCATACCAATGCATTACTATTGACCTTGTTCCTGTTTCAGCCGATCCTCATGTAAGTGGATTCAGTATGGTGGCAAAGAAGTGCAATATCATGGAAACAACCTCGACTCACTTGAGAGATCTCTGTGATCCTATCCTTTCTTTTTGTTTGCCTGATTGCTTGACCTTTTCAATCGGCAGCCGGGAAACCTCCTGGTGACACCCGAGGGAAAACTCTGTCTGCTGGACTTTGGTCTTTGTGCCACTGTCGATCCGCATGCTAGAGCTGCCATGTCACAAGCCATTGTGCATCTCTTGAAGCGAGACTTTCATTCTCTCGTTCACGACGACACGAAACAACTGGGATTTCTACCACACGATTATGACGCTACAGAGCTTACACCTATTCTCACCAAAATCCTCACGGGCGGTCTACTCGATGCCGGATCCAATCTACAAACCCGCAAACGAAAGTTACTGGAGATTTCCAATGAGCTCAACCAAGTCTTTTTTCAATATCCCTTTTCCGTGCCACCCTTTTTTGCACTCGTCACGCGAGGATTGGGATTGTTGGAAGGCATTGCCTTGACGGGAGATCCCGACTTTGACATTTTCAGAGCGAGTGCACCCTATGCTACCAAACGAGCCATGCAAATGGCCACCCGGTCGTGGACCACCAAACAACGCAATAGTAGTAATCCACCCAATGCCATGGCGGTACAATAGATGGATTGGTTGGTTGGTTTTGGTTGCAATCCAAGCAAAGCCGGCTCACTATCACTACGCTGTAACTGGTGGTGGTGGGGTCCGTGCTGTCTCTTCCTGAAGAGACAGCGCCTGCAGATAGACAACTATGTAGATATTGGTTTTTTACAGCTGTTGTTGATTTTGTTTCGTTGAGGCCACACAGCGAGATTTGCCCAGGCCATTTGCTGGATGTAGTTCAGGGGACTCTATAGCTACCGGTAGATGAAATCTATCTGTAGTCGGCAACTCAAAACAATTATCGACCCTATTGCTGATTATCTCGATCATTCATTCAATCAGAGGCTTCATAGTCAACCTCCAGTCGTTTTTTACATGTTGCTCTCCACTCTGACCAAGGTGTCCTAATTCCACACTTTTTCCGTACCTTCTGCTCACTTTGGCGCTTGCCTTCCTGGTCCAGATTCAAGGACAGATCGAGAACTTGAAGATATATGTCAATCTCGTTTTCCAGGACGCAGCAAAGCTTTTCATAGGCTTCTTGTGATAGAGGCGATGGAACGTAATGCTCGCTCCCGTGTGTCTGTGTGTTGCCGTGCAAGCGGAATTTGCCGCTCCCGCCAATCATCGTGTCAATCTTTGCCAGGTCGTTCCATTCGTTCTCCGTCCGGACACCCCAGACTTCCTTTTCGGGATACTTGTTCCAGCTCTTCTTTGCATAGTAATCGTAATTCCACTGCATGTGAGGAATGACCCGCTTCATAGGCCTCCCTTCAACTGCTTCCTTGGCATACTTTCTGCACTGGACTCTCTCTGCGTGGGTAAGCTTTTCAAACTGGTCATTTGGATGCCACGGAGGAAGCAAACTTTGAGCAAAGTCCTCCATACCTATACGGAGCCGAGGAAAACAAGAGAAATGAGAACATATTAGAGGGTAACGTCAGCGGTGCTTCTTGGGCAAAGTCTTGCATATACCTGCAAATGGAAAGCATTGTTTGAAGATCTTGTATCCTAGCTTGTCCGGGCTAGCCATGTCTCCACGGTTAATCAAGTGGCACCCTGCTGTTGCCGGCAAGCGAACATTGGTCCTCTTGGAGTACATCATGCAATTATCTGGGTGGCTGAAAACAAGAGAAACGAGAACATATTATTTCTGTGAGTGGGGAACGTCAGTGGGGCTTCTTGAGCAAAGTCTTGCAGATACCTGTATCGATAGGCAGAGATGATGCGGTCAACGGGGTTGCGTAGTGTCACAACCAAGCTGGTAGCTTCATCCATCGCGGTCTGGTTAAGATCCCACACATGAAAGATATCCCTTGTTTGCCCCGATAGTTTCTGGTGTGGCTTGTAATGATTCAGGCACTTGTCTAGCTCGATTCGTTGCTCCGTTTTCGTTCCTTTGAACTCCCTAGCCTTGCAGTTGGCAGCTAGATTCGCACGAATGGACATTCCACCAGCCTTGCCCACATGGACGAGCACTATTTTCCTTTCGGCATCTGCACCTAGGAACTGTGAACGCAGCACAGTTGTGGCGTTTTCTGTGATGGACGTTGATTCCGTTGCCACCAATTGCGGCACAAAATGCTCTCCTGCTTCTGAATTTGCCTCCATTTCTTCCTTTGCGCGGTTTTTATTCAATGGCTTCTCGTTTCTGCTGGATACTGATGGGATTGCACCTTTCGAGTTGATTCTTGCATTTGGGACGCTATCATTCAAACTGGATTCGGCTAGGAGATTCGATGGCTTCTCAAATTTTCTGTCCAAGGAGGCTGGGAGATGTTTGCTTGAATTGGGGCTGCTTTGTGGATTCTTGGAGCTCAAGCTGGAAGCAGCCATTGGAAGATCTTGAGTTGGATTTGAGCTCTCGTTGAGGGCATCTGGCATGATTAAAGCCGTGTGATCTTGATCCTGACCTGACTCTGTACTGGAATTGGGTTTCTTAACTGTAGACACATCGTGGACTGACAAACCATCTTCTGATGCGGCATTTTTGTTCGCCAAGTTGGTATGGTCGCCCCTTTCAATCTTACCGGGAGGAATTTGCATCGGTTCTACCTCCGCAGGCGCTGTCGGATGGTCTTCCTCCTTACTAGTAGCTTGGCTGCTTTTGTTTGACGGGAAATCTGCACTTGTATCTCCACTTGCCCTTGGAACAGCCTCGACACCACGTTCTTTTTGGAGGACTGACGCGTGCGCGACCTTTTCTGCTGTGGGCATTGGTTGCTGCTGGAGCTGCGCTGGTTGCCGCGAAAACACGATTTCGTTTCGATTGCTTGGAACATGATCCACCGACATTGAATCTGAGAGACCAGGCCTGGTCGGAAAGCGATTGTCTTCCAAGGCCATCATTCGTCGGATTCCATTGTGGCTCGGAAGGTCTGTGATCTCTGGGATCGTAGTCCTGAATGCTTCGAGCGCAGCAATCGATGCCAGAACCACGAAGGTAGCGCTGGAGGGCAGATTTCTGATGGATGCTGCTCTTAGTTTCTTCATCGTCCTGAACTATTGGCTTGATTTTGTGCGACATTTGGATGAAAGTTTGGTGTTCCTTGTGCTGTCTGAGTGCTGATGGCCTCCAGCTAGCCAGCTCGAATACCTGTATTATGCATGTATTGGAAAAAATCTTCGAGATGACCAACTCCCGCACACCGGTAGATTCTTCAATCTTCAACCATTCCTGTACGCGCGCCTACCGGGGACAATATGAAGGTGGAGTTGGAGATGTGCAACGTACTACTAGTAGCTGGTCTAGTACCACCAGAGCTTTCTGTCATTCCAAACTGGAGCAAAAGCTGCCTCTCGACATGACTAGTAGAGTCGTCGACGCAGTATCTTCCATATCTACTAAAGTTACATTTCTTATTGGGTGGCTGAGATTGTGTTGCCGTCTCCTTCTTGCAGTTTCTCTTGGCAGGCTCCGCTCCATTCTGCCACCAAGGAATTTATCAAGATTCACCATGTCGTCCAACTCAAAGTCAGTCCTCACGGCGAAGACTTCTTTGTCTGGAAACTTGCTGATGGGGTGTTTTGTGTGCGGTAGTACTCATAGTTAAACTCCATGTGGGGAATTACTTGGTGGTTTGAGTTGCCTTGAACTGTTTCTTGGGCTATCCGACGGCATTCCATTTTCTGCTCCTTTGAAAGGGCTCGAAAATTTTATTTGGCCCACAGGGTGGCATGACGCTCTGGGCAAATTCTTCAATTGCAGGCGAAGGGACACATTGCTTCATGAACTTGTAGGCAAAATCTTTCTGGGTTTTTGCCGGTAACCTCTCTCCACAGCTCTACAGCCCCACGCCTCCGGAACAATCATCTTTTCCTTGGCGGGTGCCAATCCTTGCGCCTTATAACAATTCATTGGATGGCTATATCTGAACGCAGAGATGATGCGGTCAACTGGATTTCGAAAAGTCACCAAGAAGCTTTTAGCCTGGGCACATGTGGCGTTGGATGGTATCCCCACATGTGAAATGCATCCCTTGTCTCAAACGCCAATTTCTGCCCTGTCTGCATCGCCCGCTCAACCATTTCAGTCTTTTTGCTTTCTTTGTTGACGTGGCGTTCACCCGTAAGTTTATGCCTACAGGAAGATTCAGGCACTCAATAGGCGCAAGGTTTTGCGTATGGTGGAGCCACTGGCTTTGCCTACGCGGACTAAAATGATTGTTCGGTTGCTTCCGCTTTGTGGTGGCTCCGGAGCTTTAGCTGAACGCCTTTCCGTGACGTTGGAAAAGTATCTTCCTTAGCGCCACGATCCACATCAGATGTATCTGTTGAGTTGCCACCCGCTATCTTGTTTGTCTCCTGCTCGAATACGCTGGGCTCTTCGCTCTTTGTCTCAAGTTTTCTCCTAGCTTCACTTGTAGGCGAATTAGGATACCGGTAGGCTTTCTCAATATCGTTGTGATCATCGTTATTGTTGGCATCACCGAATGTCTGCGTTGCATTGGTCACTCGCGATTGAACCTTCAAAGCTTCCTTAGCTTCAAGGTTCGTTACCACGGGCACTTCAGTTTTCTCTGAGGTCATAATCTGCCTCCTGCTATCAGCATTGTTCGTCACTTCTTCGCCGTGACCAGATTGATGTTCAATTATGACAAACGCATCTTGATACTCTGTTCGGTTTCTGTCCATGAGGATACCAAAATGTAAGTCAGCCTCCCCATCCTTCGACACTGGCATGTGTTCTGCAGAGAGAGTTCGACGTCCTTCCAAAAGGAATTCACCCGGCAACGCACTGAATTCACCAGGAGAAACATTTGCCGCTTGCAGGAAGCTCCGGATGTTGTCAAGCATTGCCATTGTCGTGAGCAGCATTGTCATTGTCGTGAGCACAATAACAAAAACTGACTTGATTCTAGAGGCCAAAATGGGGCGTCTCGAAGCTCTCATCTTGTTTGTGTTCCTTCTTCTTCTTTGCGTTGTTGGTCTCGTGCAACCAAATGGATGAATATCTCTGGAAGCTGAATAATGGGTCGACTGGGTCAGCCAGCTTGCTTGCTGTTGGCTGCTAATAACTTTATGAAACTTATGTGCAAGATATTATGTCCGGTGTATGTGGTGTCCGGTTGCTTGGAACTGTCCGAATCTGCTGCTGGCTAGCTAGCATGGTGCTGACGCTTGGACGGCGATCTGTGACTAAAGCTCGTCGAGCATTCGCAAAGATTTTCCTCGGCCCGCGTACGACGACCCCTGTGGAAACTCGTGGTGATTTTCACAGCATCGGAACATCGGAACACGGCATCCGGACAGCTCGAGGCTGATGCTTACGGCGACATTTGGGATAGCAGTCATGCATGTTGATATCTTCGGAGCCACCAAATCTTAATTGATGCCCAAACAGTATCCTAAGAAATTCACATAATGTGCACATAATTTGAACTTCAGCGATTCCAGTCATCCGACTTCCAAAACTAACTGTTGAACCTCCGAGCTAAGTTGAAACGTAAAGAATCGAATCAACATGATGAAAGACGACGCTATTGACCAACCATTCAACGATCCGGCCGAACACAAGAAGAACGACGATGATGCCAATCACAAGAAGAACGATGATGTGGACAAATCGGCTGATTCCTCCTCTGCTAACTCCAAGCCTATCGCGGACAAAGCCAAAGAGTTTGTGATTGGCATGTTGGAGATGGCGAAGAATGCGGACAAGCGAACGATGCTGGTTGCAAAGCAGAAGATCGAAGCCAAGTCCACTGAGTTCTTCCGTGCCGTGGTGGAAGCAATGAAAGAAGCCAAGCCCAACATGCTTCTTGCCCAGAAAGCTTTCGAAAAGAAAGCCAAGATGTTCTTCTACCTTGTGATGGAGATGATGAAGCAAATTAACAAGCAGAACCTTCTCAATTCGAAGGAATGGTTGCAAATCAAGTCTAGAGAACTAATCTACAAGGCCACAAAGCTTGTTAAGGAAACAAACTACCGAAAGGTCCTCAAGCGAGAGGCTCGACGTGATCTCATCACTCGGCATGGCAGGACCGTTATGACGATGGTCGCAGTGGTCATGATGGTGACGATTGCTTTCAGTGGCAACGACGGTCTTGACGAGGGCAAATTCCTTTCTGAGTACCCTCCCAAAGGTGTGCGTGGACGATCCCTTGCGATGGCTCTTGCTGCTCATCCTGCCATGATGCCTTTCCAGCCATCCGAGCACAGCTTGCACCCAAAGTGGAGGTTGTGGCATGACATGACTGCTGATCAGCAAGTGAAGGCCCTGGAAGAGTTGGTTCCATACTTTGAGCGCTATGGTTGGAAGATTGGCGGGGCATGGACGAAACAGCACATTGAAAAGGAAAAGATCTGTGACTTTGTTCCCAACTCTCCCACCGACATTTGTGACACGTTGCCCTCGAAGCCTTGTTCCTTCCTCTCTTTTGGTCTTCACAGCGACGGTATCTTTGAGAAGAACCTGGCCAAGGTCATGGAATGTAGGGGTTTCGTGGTGGACCCTGTGGCCGTGAAGAACTCCAAGTTGGCACCCTCCGTCTCCTTCCAAAACTACGAGCTTTCATCACTGCATAGCTATGGAGACGAAAAACCGACGAAAGAACAACGTGAACACAACTCCTGGAACACCTCCGTCCCCGCCATCCAGAAGTTTCTCAGGTTGGATTTCGCCGACGTACTCAGGCTTGACTGCGAAGGTTGTGAAATTGCCATGATGCGTGACATTCTTGTCGAGGACCCCACTTTCTTCCACAAGTTTGGGCAAGTCTCTGTGAAGAAGCACGCTGCTGAAGAATTCGTAAAAACTGAAGAGGATCTTTACTACTTTGGCTTGATGTTCCCGCTCCTGGAAGAAGCAGGGTTCACTCTCGTTTCGTCGAGGGTGCTGTCTTGCAAGGCCAAGTTCGAGAAGAATGGATGTAGAAGTGAGTTCAACGAGTGGGGTTACATTTGTGGCCACGGAGCCGACGATCAGCACAAGCAGAGTCGAAGCTGTCAAGACTTCTTGTTTGCCAAAGACGATCTGGCTTATCGCCCTGCTGCCTTGCCCAAGATTTAAAGCGGATGCTGCTCTACAAAGGGCGGTCTAAACTGGACACGATACGTGACATTGCATGTCAAAAAACTAATGAACCTAATCGTCAAAGGTATACCTAATAGCTAAAGGACCGCGGGTCAGTTCTTTCTTGCCGTTAAACTTCTGCCCGTTAGCCCAGTCCAGTACAAAGTTGGTGATTACAATGTGTCCGACACTTTTAGGGTATGTACTGTGCTCAGAAAAGGATACCAGTACCAAGTGGGTGATTGCGATGTGTCCGACACTTTTAGGGTGTGTACTGTGCTCAGCAACGGATACTGCAAGGTGCAAAAGGCAATGCCCAACACCGGAGGGATCAGCTTCCATCATGACGATGTCCAAAAAGAGAGAGAAATTCTTGTCCCGGTGTAAACAATTTTGCCAGTAATGTAAGCCATTAAGGTTGTTCTGTGAGAAAGATCAAGGATACGAAGATACAAAAAGTTCCGAGAGCGATCAAGCGGTGCTACCGCCACATTCGGTTTCTCGAGGTATCTTGCCTCAATCCTTCATGTAATAACCACACAAAGAGATAAGAAAGCTTTCCAATATCCTGGCTATAGTACTAGTAGGATCGCGAGAGAGAGAGATTGACCATGGTGGAGAAGGGCAACAGTCTGATGTTACCAGGCACCATCGGGGCCATTCTGGTGGTGGTAGCAGGGTTATCCTATCAACAATCAGGATTTGTGGTGGGTCTCTTAAAGGGCTTTTTCTCCGAAGATTGCTGGGAGACTTGGCCTCCTTCCGCAGAATGCGTGGTACACAATGTACCCATTCTGATTGCCGTTATTTCCACGGTGGTTCTCTTCCAAATTGTGAGTGTTCTGACTGCCAAACCGACCCAAGCGCAGGAAGACATGTACAAGGAACAGTTGAGAAACGACACGAAGTGATTGAGGAATATGTGGCCACTCTCAAGGAACACGAAGACTTGAAAAGTGATGAGCTGGGAACTGTGGATGCCAAGGAATTACTCTCCAAAATTCGTGAACTGGCCGAACTTTCCGACTACAAAGAGGCCGTCATGTTGGACGCCATTGATTGGCTGTGGAAATTATTTGAGAAAGAGCTCAGGATTGCCATTGACAAAACCAGAGAACAGACTGTAGTAGAATATGCCGATGGCGAAAAGCTGGCAGCTCTCATGGAACGGATTTATGGTAACCTCAAAAAGTTTTCCTCTTCGGCAGGGTACCTTCAAGATCCGGAGGACAAAAAACGCATCAATAGGCAAATCCGTGTCGCTTGGAAACTTGGAATTCAGATTGGCTTTGAGGGAATTTCCAAGGCATGCAAAATGATTGCCATTGCTGGCACTGATTCTTTGATTTGGGTAGCGGCCCAGACAGTCTTTACAACCCTTACAGCCTCCACGACTGCCTTGTCCTATTCCTACAGAGCCCAAGTGCTCCAAGTCTGATTGAAGGAGGCGACCAGTTCTGGATGGCGGCCAAAGCATCCGTACTCATTGAGCTTCTAAGCACCGTGATGGAACTGGTCACCAATGTCCTCATTGAGCGTGGGCAGCGTGTCTTGGGACGAAAGCTTCAAGTGAAATACTTTGAAGCATTCACCAAACGAGACTTGGAATGGTGGCGAGCCATGGAACGTGACGGGAAAGAGGCGTGGACCTTTATTTGGCTCTTGTACGAAGCCAGCGACAATGTTGAAAAGTTCTTGTCCACTCCACAGGACATGGTCAGCAATATCACCACCATTGTCACCCACGTCTACGTCATTTACAGGGCATCTAGCAGCAGCGTGTACACACTCCTTGCGGCGCAGTTTGCAGTCATTGCATTCAATTTCATGTCATCTTTTGGCTTTCGATGGCTTCATAAGTTTGCTGTCAGGGGAGTTTTGGAAGGCGATGAATGGACTTGGATGGACCGTTTGGATCCAAGCTATGTTCGAATGTTCAAATCATTTGCTCGGTGCGAGAAGGAAGTCAAAGTCTACACGGAAAGTCTCGCCTGCGAGGCTCAGAAAAGGTACGGAACAGTACAACAACTTGCACCAGATGTTTCCTCATTTTGAGGACATACTCACTAAACCCACTTCAATGTTTCTTAGCCAGCGAGAGTTTATGGTCGAGTCCTTGCGCAAGCCAATTGGTACAGTACAATCCACCCTTGATTGACACAGTGTTCCATGCAAGCTGGATGTAGCTGCATGCACTCACGTCGTCCTTCTTGTTTCTCCTCCTAGATGCCATCGCCAAACAAGCAGGTGAAGTGGTGCAGCTTGATACGACTTCAAAGCTGGCAAAGAAAGGCAAGGTCGGAATTGCTGAAGCCCACAATCTATTGACCTCTGCTGAAGAAGTTGGAGACACAACGCAAACATCGTTGGAGATTGCTCAGAAGTGTCATAAAGCAAGCAGCCCAGTTGCATAAGGTGCGACAGTTCAAATGTGACTTGGTTTTTCACAACCATTGGCCTTTGGCTGGACCGTCCTAACATTCTTCTCTTTCATCTTGCCCTTGACAGGTGTACGATATGTGCACCTTGAAGTCTAAAATTGACCCTGACAGCGGACTTGTGCCACCCAATAGAGCCAAAGGCCATATCAAATTCGAGGTGAGTGCAACCTTAGAACTTTCAAGACGCAAAAGACAATCCTGCTGATGGATTTGACTTGTCTCATTCCCTTTTTGGTTGCGCAGGAGGTTCAATTTTCGTATCCTAGGGGTGCAGAGGTGCTCAAAGGGGCGTCAATGGCGGTCGGCCCGGGTCAGACATTGGGAATAACTGGAAGTGCAGGTAAGAGCTACACAAAAGATTCGGTAATGTCATTCGGTGATTTGTGGCACCCTGCTCACACAGATTCGACTCGTCACTCGTGTTTTCTCTTCTCTGCAGGCTGTGCAAGTCCACAGCTATGCGCCTCCTTGAAAGGTTCTATGATGTCACTGGGGGGCGCATCCTTTTAGACGGCATTGATATCCGAGAATACAACCCCACTTGGCTTCGATCGCAGATGGCCGTCGTGGCCCAAGGTATTCCTCCACGTGCAGATTTGTTTCAAGTTTCGCGACATTCTCTCTCAACA
>CAICTM010001014.1:0-39883 GCA_903772945.1 Seminavis robusta | reverse complement strand
CCCAAGCAGATCGAAGTTTCACGATGAAATCTCACTTGTTGGATTAGCACGCTCACAGTCCTGGATTACTCTGTAGCTGTGCTTACTTCATATACTTCTTCTCTTAGCGGCTTTATAGGCCAGTACGACTTCGTCATAGCTGGGGCCTGATCAGCATGCTATCCGGTTACGGTGAGGATTTTGATGGCTCTATTGCAACCAAAACTAACTCACAAGAATTGCTGACAAACCCTTGTCATACAATCTAGCTAGCCTAGGCATGGAAGTACCCAATCAAACTCGCACTGGTAAGGATTACCACCGAGGTCCATCGGAACACCCCTATCACATAATCCAGATCTTTCAATAGGATTTCGCCTCCCAGGATTTTAAGCCTGTATATAGTTAAAACAGGAAGAAATGGCTTCTAGCTATGCATAGTAGTTGACGATTGTGCTCTATACATTGCCAGAGATATCTAACCCCCGTCAAACATTGAGTGAAAACACAGTCCAATTTATCATTATATAAACGACGATGATGTATCAGTATATCAGTATATTCTTCTCATATTTAGTGTCCTTCAACTCATTGGAGGATCTAGTTGGCGAGGGCCTTAGTCACCAAAGCACATGATCAAGGTTTCGACTCTATGTTGGCATTCTTGCTATTATACTGCAATGTCCTCCATGTCCCGTTGCATTCCCATGGACAACCTAATGGTCAGCACGAATGCGCCACTTTCAAGGATTCAAATGTCCACCTCATCCAGCCGCCTAAGTCATCTGCCCCATGTCCCAATAATTCGCGGGTATGTGATCAACCCGATTTGCACGAGGCGCCACGTTTAATATTTTGCACAAATGGCCATTTCTAAGCAAGCAACAGCACATTGTCCTTTTCAGACAATTATTCCCCACCGCGACACACCATTCTCACGAGGGGACCAACTTAATAAAAATTTCCAAATGTCCATTTATAGCAGCCTGGCTTGACTATTGTCCAGTCATTCCTCAATGTGACACACTATATTCTTCTACTTAACTCATCGGAGATGATTCAAAATGGGCACCCTCCCTAGTTAGCAGGCCATTCACATGAAGTTCCGGTTATTCCATGGACAGCCATTTTCATGAGCCCATTTTAGGAATCTTCCAAATGTCCATTTTCTGCAGCTGCCCTCCCGCTTGACGATGTCCAATTATTCCAAGGACAACCATTTTGATGAGCCCACTTTAATATTTCCAAATGTCCATTTCTAGCAGCAACAGCACATGTCCTTTCAGTCCACCGACAACCATTCTCACTCTGAGACCCACTGTAATATTTCCTTAGGATGTCATTGTTTAGCAGCCTGCTGACGTGTCCGTATCATTCATGGACAATTCATTCTCTCTTACCATCGGAGCATTTTCAAGGATTTTGCCCTCCTTGAGTTAGCAGCCTTTCACATGTCCTGTTACATTGTCCAGTTCTTTATTCGGATCAGGCCATCTATACATGAGGCTCTCATTTGTGTGAGGGAAAATCTTCCAACTGTCCACTTATTCAGCTTGCCTCTCCTCTCGCACACCATGTCCATACATCCCATGGAATCCATTTGCACGAGCCCACTATTAAGAATTATATTTTCCAAGGGATGGCAATTTCTTAGCTAGCTAATCGAGACCACCAATGTTCTCCTTTTGATTCTCCACCGACAATACCCCATTCTCTACGTATGGCCCAGCTTGTTAAAATTTCCAATCTTATGTCCATCTTTTCAGCGCAGTATGCCTTCTTTGACTGTCGTTCCATCCATGGACAACCATTTTCTCTAAACATTGGAGCAATTTCCAAGTGTCCATTGTGCAGCACTAGCACACGTCACATTGATTCCCATGAGGAATCCTTTTTGTCGTGCCCATTTCATGACAGCATAGATTTCCAATTTTGGCAATGGCAGTGCAAACATGATCACGATGAGGTGTCTTATTTCTGGAATTGTCCTTGAGCCAGTATTCTGCACGTGGCTGGTTACAGAATGTTTCGCTGCAAAAAGTGCCGGTGCTTCCCGAAGAGCGACTGTGAGCAGACCGGAACCCTCCAGGGTTAGTCTTAACCTTTCTTGGATTTTTCTTGAGTTCAAGCGTGCAGTACTCTTTGTATAGTTGATTCATCTTTTTGTTGACAGCTCCTACAAACGCGTACTGTCCAACGCCAACATAAGGTAGAATGCCTTGGACCAAAATCAAATCATCAGCGAAAAGAAGAGAATCGAAGGGAGGAGACATCTTCAGTTTTGCATTGTTGGGTGAGCTGGTATTGGTAGCAGCAGCAGCACTGCCGGTACTACCACCAGAACTGGTGCTGATACCAGTAGCAATACTATCAGAAGACATGATCAACAATCAGATTGGCAAATTGGCTATTAGCTAGCTAGACCGCAGCCATGCATGCCGCCATGCATCCGAACACTTCGTTGTTGTGCCCCTGCTACCGATGGCCCAACAGGGAGAATTGGACTTACAGGGAGAATATCAGTAGAGCTCCAGTAGGCTTAAATGTACACAGAGCTGCACACAGCATGATTTGTGCAAATGGGTGGGTGCACAGACCAAAAAGGGTGTGCCGCTGTGGCTGGCCGCTGGGGAGCCGAGTGGCCGAGTTGGTGACGTCATTTCCAGCTATGTTCTTGAGACTGAATGGATGTAATGGCATTCTAGCTAGCTTGTATGGGTATGTACCATGCGAAAAAAGTGACACAAGACTGGCTTGTGCCTCAATTTGAGAATTCGAGCTGGGAGTTGTCACAAGCTAGCGGTACGGCACATGTTCTTATTACAAGAAGCCTCGCAAATTGACAGCTACTAGACAATCCGATTGGAGTCGATTGATCATTCATTAATTCAAACCATCTACTAGCTAGCTAGCTAGTAATACCGGTACCTATAAAGATGAGCGCGGTGATCCCCAAAGTCTCCGAGTTTCGCGGTTCGTACGGAGGCGGCGACAGTGAGAAAGTGTACGAGTCTGGGCTAGATGCGAGTGCGGGACGCATGGCCAAGCTTCGAGCCAAGAAGAAGGCGCTTCGAGAAAGCAAGAGAAGAGGGTCTTCCACCAACACGGCGCCTTCACCCGAAGAGGTAGTCCAACGAGAGGAGCTTGAGCAGGAAGAACCTGTGGTGGATCATGCCAGGAGATCAGAGGACGAGGATGACGATGGAGACGACACGCCAGAGGAACAAGCGGAAGCATCCACTCAAGTCACAGAAGGCGGTGGGAACGAGGAAGACTCTACAGGCGGGCATGGAGAAGATGACGAGGAGGAAAAGAGTCTGGAGAAAGCTGATGCTGATGCTGAAATGGGACAAGAGGAAGAAGAGGGACAAGAAGAGGAAGAAGACGAAGAAGCTCAACGTGGCGAAAAACTGGACAACTCTGATCCCAACAAGGCAAATGTAGAGTACTCGAGTATCAGCCCAGCCAGTACGGAGGAGATTCAAGATCTCGAGAATCCAAGTGAGGAATCCAAAGTGGATGCTGCTGACGAGGAACAAGAGGCAAACGACAACGAGGCGGAACAAGGTGGAGAAAAGGACGACAATTCTTCGCTTGGCAAAGTCGAGTGCGCCCCATTGGCCGATACGGAAACAGATGATAATAAGGACGTCGAAGAAGGAAACGCCAAGGATCCCCCTCCAAAAGACAAAAGTGCATCCGCCAATAAGCAATCCTGCGATGCAGCCACAATCAGCCTCTATGTGGCCGTGATTTCCTTCTCCTTGGCCATTGTGGTGGCTATATTGATTGTTATTCTGCACCTCACCATCAACCAGTAAAAGAGGTCGCCTTCAGCACTCAATTGGTGGAAGGGAGTTTCAATGGGAGAATGATGTGCTGCGTGTGATTGGATTCTGTGTATTGTTGGTTGAAGGGAGTAAAACTGTGACTGTGGATCCAATGCAAACTGAGTGAGGCAGCTGCATTTATTTGGCAACAGCCTCTAGAGAGTGAGAATCCCCTGGGAGAGTGCATTGAGGTTTTGATGCATGGTGTCGGTGTGTTGGAAAAATGAGTTTGCTGGTTGTACATTAACCGTCGTATTTATTGTAGTTTACTTGTAAAGAAACGTGTTGTCGAATTTATGCATTGTTGTTGTTTTATTGGACTTTAGTTTACCTCTATCTATCCATTTATGACGACAAACGTCAAGCCCAGCTGCTGGTGCGACCCCACATCCTGGTGATATCTCAATATGCACGCCTCTCGGTTCTTGTGGGGCGACAGCTTTGCCGTCGAAAGGCTCGTAAAGAGCTCAGAGATGCGGTAGACTAGCTAGTCAAAGCTACAATCGAGAGTTCATTTGTGTCAATCAAAGGAGGAAAGCCACGGTGTTTCTGTGGTCCCAAAATTCCACTCGTTCTGGGCGTTTAGCCTTACTTGGTCCGCTTGTGGGAATACAAGTAGCTACAGTATACTCAAAACACTTTCTTCCTGCTGGATGTTGCCGCTGTGGTACTGTACACACGTAGAGAGCTCTTTTTTTGGTTGCTAGATAGTACACGTACGACAGTAGCAATCTGAGTGAGGCGTCTCTGAAACTTGAAAGCTGTGTGCAAAACAAGTATTATTGCTTGTATCCAGGGTCAGGCTCGAAATACAAGAGCAACCGTGACCGCACCGAACGTCGCAATCCTCCTTTTACTAGGAGTAGACACCCCCCATTCATAAGAACTGAACAGACTGGCCAAAAATTGACCGCCCAACTGACCCCAGGTTAATTGTGACGTTGGCTTATTGTATGCCGTCCCATGAATGCAGCTCGAGCCCTGCTGCTGCCACTAAACCAAACAGCACAAGCACCAACGATGGCAACTCGCTTAGTGGACAGTCATGTTGTGAATCAAGTCACCTGCTTCCAGCGGTCTCGGAAGAGACTGTTGGTATTGGTGTCGGTTGCACTGGTCTCATCAGTGGCCATGTATCTTCAGGTCGCAAAGACGGAGATCTCTTTCCTTGAAATGACCAGTGGATCCGAGTATAAAAGTATTGCGACAGGAGACAGATCCCATCGATCTGTGAGTTTAGCTGAAGCTGAAAGGCAACGCTTGCTAAATACCACTACAGATACCAAGTTTTCGTCTTACAAGGAACAAAAAGGAAAGAACAAGCAAACAGAATATGATGAAAACAAAACGTATCCATACTTACAAGAAGGTCTGTACACAAGAGTGACTCCTCTTTACAAGCTATTGAAGGGACCAGGTTCTCCGCACAAGGATGCCCCAGATTTCTTCCCATTTGGAGAAGAGCCCATTGCAGTCTGTGAAATTCACAATCTGGGATCTTGGCCTATCTCGAGTTTTCCACATGTCATGCAACAACTCTTCAAATGCTTCTCTTGGTGGCAAGCTGGCATCAATGAACCCAAACAAAAGGTGTTGATCGTCCCGAAGGATCCTCAATCTACATTCATCAATGATTTCTTGGGGATTCTCAAAGAGCAGTTTCACGTTGCTGTTACAAACCAGACCAACCAACAGAACATTTCAGTCCATGGAGAAATATTTGGCTTGGCAGACGCAAAACCATATGAAATGCATAACCCACAAGATGCAACTATCCTAAGAGAAGGAATCTGGGAACACTACAATATCCCTGCAAACTCAAGGGCAGGGTGCCCTGTCGAGCCTTCCGGTGTTGCCACACCTGTCATTGGCTTTTTCAACCGCCAGCCTAGTGGAGGACGTCATTGCAACAATTCCAAGGCCATTTTTGCCGCTCTGGAACAGCATGATTTTGGCACAACTGAGCCACTCAAGATCCACTATTTGGAGTCATTTGACACCATGTCTTTCCAGGAACAAGTTGCCAACATGGCCCAAGTTGATATCCTGATTGGGCCACATGGAGCCCAACTTGTCAGTGCTGCATTTCTGCCCACCTGTGGTGGAATGCTGGAACTATTTCCGAAAGGCTTTTATGCTCCAATCATTTTTGGCTCATTAGCAAGGTCAACAGGCCATTACTATTACAGCCTCTACACTGGCAACAACCAAACCCCGGAGATTACATCATACATGATGACACCAGACAATCAGAAACAAGCCAGGGCATTCGACATCAACGCAGATCCCTTAGCTGCGGCGCAAGCAGTTTCAAAGCTCACTGCAAGATGGCAGGCATGCTGTAGGCTTCAACCATTCGGTGGACAAACTTTGACAAGTGTCCAAGTAGGTGGTAATCCTTCTGATGGTGGAGAATTGAAGCAGGCTCCCAAGGAGCTGACACATTCTCCAAAGATGCCCCCCAGAAAATCGCCAACAAATGTAGCTGCAGAGATTGCCGAAAACAGGGCATTGAATGTTGAAGAGGGGTTGTACAAGAGAAGAACCCCATTGGAAAAGCTGTTCAAGGCAGTTGAAGCTCCTGATAGGTTTCCATTTGAAGAGGAGCCTGATGCAGTCTGCAACTTTCAGCAAAAGGGGTTTTGGACACATTTTCCTCATGCCATGCAACAACTCCTCAGGTGCTTCTCGTGGTGGCAAGCAGGATTAAATGTTGCCAAGAATCATGTCTTGATCATTTGGAATTTTCCACCTTCAGATTTCATCAAGGACTATCTTCAGATGTTGCAGGCGCAGTTCAACATCACATTGGATCGCAAGGCAGCTCATCAAAACATTTCTGTCTACGGTGACGCCCCTGATTTCCCAGCTTATGAAATGCATGACCCCCATGATGCTACAATATTGAGAGAAGGCATGTGGGACTATTACAATATCAGTTCAGACTCAAGGGCAGGGTGTCCTTTGAACAAAGCCAGCAATGTTGCACCTGTAATTGGTTTTCTCAACCGCCAGCCCAATGGAGGGCGTCATTGCAACAACTCTCAGGCAGTTATTTCAGCTCTGGAGCAGCATGATTTTGGCACTGATCATTCACCCAAGATTCACTATCTGGAGTCATTTGATGGCTTGTCCTTCAAGGAGCAAGTCACTTTCATGGCCCAAATCGACATCCTGATTGGACCACATGGAGCCCAATTCACCAGCGCTGCATTTCTTCCCAGCTGTGGGGGTGTTTTAGAGCTATTCCCCAAAGGATATTATGTTCCCAACTTCTTTGGCACATTGACAAGGTCCACAGGTCACTATTACTACAGTTTGTATACTGGGGCCAACAGATCAGAGGAAATGAGTCGGTACATGCGATTCTTGGATGGTCGGAACAAGGCTCGTGGCTTCAATGTTACAGCAGATCCTGAGTCAGTTGTGCAAGCAGTAAGCAAACTCCTGGCAAGATGGCAGAACTGCTGTCTGAGCGGGCCGCACCCATTTCACAATAACAGCAGTATGGATAAACTAGTTTCCTTTTAAATGAATTATCCCTCTACCAGTTTTGCTCAGAACGGTGCAACGTGATTTGATTTGGCTTCCGTCCGCTATATATTTTCCATGAAAACGAGCACCACCGATATCAAACAGACGGCATGCTGTGAACTCAACCAATGTATTCTATATTTTACTCAACCAATCTATTCTAGATTTCTCTGTATCTGCCCTGAGCAGCATGGGTTGACGGACTTGCGGCAGCGAGGCATTGCATGCAATGCATACTGTCGTGCCTACCCAGCTGCCGCTCTTTCGGCAGAAGCGTTCACCTAGCTTCGCGCGTATTAAATGAAGCTATAAGCAACGAAGATCTACGCCGTTCGGCTCGTCGGCTTGACTCTTAATTTTAATGTAACTAACTGTCTTTTCAAGATCACGACAAGGGTGTGCGCCTTACTTCCATGCTTCAAGGCCTCCCTTCCATCCTTACTGTTATGTACAAGAAGCACAGCCACCTGCCTCAACTGGCTGAGAAACCAATAATAGCTTGTGGCCCATGGCGTTTACGCATGGTCTGCAATAGCGGGCGAAAATCACGGCACGGATTTCCGTATTTTCCTCGAATTGCTCTGTTCGATATCGTTTGAGATATCTGGGGATAGACGCTGCGAGGACCAGGGTTGACTGATTCACTCGTTTGGACTCGGCACGGACTCCCAGTAGCTTCTTTTGGACTTGCGTCAACGGCTGAAGGGTAAGTGCAGTAGTGCAGTCCATGTCCCAGTACTGCGCGACAGTGTGATAACACCCCGGTGTGGCGTACCGTACCGGTACGGCAAAACCTCCTTGTCAAACTAAATGGGATTTGCCGTGGACGCTTGACGAAAACTTTATTCAAACGCGTGATGGTCGTAGTAGGCGACTCGTTTGGACGAAGAAATAGAAGGTCGCCATTGATTTCATTCCGTAAACGGAAGCAAAGCAAAAACTGCCTTGATGAGGTCTCGCTGCATGCCCTCCATCGTTACCGTGAAGGTTCGGAACATCCAAGGCAACGCCCGGTTCTACCTTTCCCTCGTTTTCGTACATGCAAAAGTACTAGCTGTGCCGATCATTGTTGCATCCTGACAGCTTGTGGATTGCGGACTGCCTGCTCGACTCCCCCACGCACGCCCATCACATTTCGGACTCAACTGCTGTCAAGACTCGTCTGAGTCACTCGGACTGATCATCAAAATTGTCTGCTCAACTGCATGCATGCATGTCTTCGTTGACCTTCAGAAAAATAATCACAAAAGCGCAAATACTCCCTTCCGTGGTCAACAGAGTAACAAATACCAAAGATGATGCCTCGTCCAGAAAAATTTGCTGCGCTTGACCAAGTGGCCTACGAAGCGGAAGATCCTCAAGGCCAAGGCGAATCGGACCTTGCTGTCCTTCAACGTTGCTTCCATCGCTTTCGAAAGCGACTCGTAGTGCTAGTTCTGGTTACACTTGTATCATCGGTGGCTGTGTATCTCCGTGTATCAAAGCTGGAGATATCCTTCCTTGAAATGGCAGGAAGCAGCTCCCATCGATCTGTGAGTTTAACTGAAGCTGAAAGGCAACGCTTGCTAAATACCACTACAGATACCAAGTTTTCGTCTTACAAGGAACAAAAAGGAAAGAACAAGCAAAGAGATTATGATGAAAACAAAACGTATCCATACTTACAAGAAGGTCTGTACACAAGAGTGACTCCTCTTTACAAGCTATTGAAGGGACCAGGTTCTCCGCACAAGGATTCGCCAGATTCCTTTCCTTTTGGAGAAGAGCCCAATGCAGTCTGTGAAATTCGAAATATGGGACCGTGGCCTATCTCGAGTTTTCCACATGTCATGCAACAACTCTTCAAATGCTTCTCTTGGTGGCAAGCTGGCATCAATGAACCCAAACAAAAGGTGTTGATCGTCCCGAAGGATCCTCAATCAACATTCATCAATGATTTCTTGGGGATTCTCAAAGAGCAGTTTCACGTTGCTGTTACAAACCAGACCAACCAACAGAACATTTCAGTCCATGGAGAAATATTTGGCTTGGCAGACGCAAAACCATATGAAATGCATAACCCACAAGATGCAACTATCCTAAGAGAAGGAATCTGGGAACACTACAATATCCCTGCAAACTCAAGGGCAGGGTGCCCTGTCGAGCCTTGCCGTGCCTGTCGAGCCTTCCGGTGTTGCCACACCTGTCATTGGCTTTTTCAACCGCCAGCCTAGTGGAGGACGTCATTGCAACAATTCCAAGGCCATTTTTGCCGCTCTGGAACAGCATGATTTTGACACAACTGAGCCACTCAAGATCCACTATTCGGAGTCATTTGACACCATGTCTTTCCAGGAACAAGTTGCCAACATGGCCCAAGTTGATATCCTGATTGGGCCACATGGAGCCCAACTTGTCAGTGCTGCATTTCTGCCCACCTGTGGTGGAATGCTGGAACTATTTCCGAAAGGCTTTTATGCTCCAAACTTTTTCGGTTCATTGGCAAGGTCAACAGGCCATTACTATTACAGTCTCTACACTGGTGACAATCAAACTCAAGAGACTGCATCATTCATGATAACACGGAACAATCAGAAACAAGCCAGGGCATTCGACATCAACGCAGATCCCCAAGCAGTGGTGCAAGCAGTTGTGAAACTTACTTCAAGATTTCAGGCATGTTGCGAGCTTGGATGGGAATCTTCAGATAATGAACAAGTCATGGCAACTGTTCAAAAGGATGGTGATTCTCATGGTGTTGGAGAATTCAAGCAGGATCCCAACGAACTCACACCTGCTCCCACAGATCTGGCAACTGCTTCCACGATACCCCCCACCGTAGCACCAGCAAGTACAACGGCTTTGGCCAACAGTACGTTGAATGTTGAAGAGGGGTTGTATGAGAGAAGAACACCATTGGAAAAGCTGTTCAAGGCAGTTGAAGCTCCTGATAGGTTTCCATTTGAAGAGGAGCCTGATGCAGTTTGCAACTTTCAACAAAAAGGAGTATGGACACATTTTCCTCATGCCATGCAACAACTCATCAGGTGTTTCTCTTGGTGGCAAGCAGAACTTAATGTTGCCAAGAATCATGTCTTGATCATTTGGAATTTTCCACCTTCAGATTTCATCAAGGACTATCTTACAATCTTGCAGGCACAGTTCAATGTCACCTTGGACCGCAAGGCAGCTCATCAAAACATTTCTGTCTATGGTGAAGCCCCTGGTACACCTGACGTCCATTCCCCAGCTTATGAAATGCATGACCCCCATGATGCTACAATATTGAGAGAAGGCATGTGGGACTATTACAATATCAGTTCAGACTCAAGGGCAGGGTGTCCTTTGAACAAAGCCAGCAATGTTGCACCTGTAATTGGTTTTCTCAACCGCCAGCCCAATGGAGGGCGTCATTGCAACAACTCTCAGGCAGTTATTTCAGCTCTGGAGCAGCATGATTTTGGCACTGATCATTCGCCCAAGATTCACTATTTGGAGTCATTTGATGGCTTATCCTTCCAGGAGCAAGTCACTTTCATGTCCCAAATTGATATTTTAATTGGACCACATGGAGCCCAACTCACCAGTGCAGGACTTCTACCCACCTGTGGGGGTGTTTTAGAGCTATTCCCCAAAGGATACCATGTTCCCCACTTCTTTGGCACATTGACAAGATCCACAGGCCACTACTATTATAGTTTGTACACTGGGGACAACAAAGCAGCGGAAACACAGTTCTACATGCGAAACTTGCGTCGTCGAGACGAGGCTCGTCGATTCAATGTTACAGCAGATCCTGAGTCAGTGGTGCGCGCAGTGAGCGAACTCTTGGTAAGATGGCAGAACTGCTGTCAACGTGGCCCACAACCGTTTGCTGGCAGAAGAAGGTTAAGGAGGTCGAAGAATGCAATGCGACAGCATTCAAAGCAGCTGCCAAGTTCGATTCTCGTCCCATTTGATGTGTACAACTAATCTTGAATTACTATTTCTTCTGGCTTTCTGGGCTACCCCTACCCACTAGGTGTTTGTTTGTGTTGCAACAGGTGCCATATGCTAGCCCTAGATAAAATGCGAATCTGGGCCAGAGATCGTGGCGCGGTTTCCAGATGACGGTGGGTCATCGAAGAGAAACGACGCAATGGGGGTCGTGGCTGGACAGCGACCGCCCCACCAGCAATCACTCGTCGATGCGCATTCCTCGTCATAGAGGCACCCATGACCTGTCACGCACGCTTGTGGACCAAGGGAGCACCCTGCAGGAAACAAGCTTCGTAATGCCTAATACTCCGGAGAAATCATGCCAGCTCGCAAATTGAGTCGGCAGCGTGGAGAGACAACCCATCAGCTCGGCGTTGCTTGAAGTAGGCGTCGTGTTATCCAAGCCGAACAAAACAGTTGATGCTGTCAACGCGTTCAGTGAAGGGACTCGACTCATATTTTGCCACATCTTGACCAAGAAGGACGGATGTCACAAGAAGAAAGTCGAATATGACCATTGTTCCGAGCGGCGGGAAACCGTGCATGCTCATAGTCGTTCCGAAACACTGTTACGAAGGGTAGAACCGCAGATTTTACAGACTCGACTCGACACCCTCAGTTTTTGCAACAACGGTGATGTCATCCATGTCCGACGACGATGAAACCATTGAATCGCTCGTCCATTCATCGCTTGTCATCCCTGAATCGAATCCACCAAGCAATCTGTTTATTGGACCAGGGACAACAAGGAGGTACTAGTAGTTTTTGTATAGTAGGTTGGAGGCCTCGTACATGACGTATACTCTGATAACGTAAACTCGACCCACAGATGCCCCGCAGGAGTTGCTTGCTCGTTGACTCGAAGTCAAAGGGCGACCGCAGCTGTTGCGCTGTGCGTCTTCTAAGATTGACCCTTGTCTCCCTGTAAGCCAGGCCGGGTTGACACAACATAGTTGTACTATTGATTGTGGAATGCTGATTGCGGATGGTTTTATGTATCTTTGGGTAGTACTCGTAGGTCCAGCCATGGAAGCTTCCAACTCTTGCGACCGCCACCTCGATCTCCGGTCACTTTGCGTGAGGCTGTGAGAGCTATGCATACCGGTCGCGAGCTATAGCACATGGGATGTGCGTCTGTGGGATTGTTGGCCCCGCTCTCTGGCTAGCTAGCTCTCCAGGTATCATCAGTTGCAAGGTCACCTCCTCATCCAGCCACGAAGGCCTCTCGCTCATGCATCCCATGCTGCACCGGTAGCGACAACCACGAAGGCTATGCACTCGTTCATACATCCCATTGCATGGTGCAACGGTAACCGCGACCCAGGCTAGCTAGTAGCAGCTCATCTAATCTTTCTTGCTCTCCGAGCTTCGTGCTTGGACCCCGACTTGCCTCGTGGCTGCTTTGACCCCGGCTTCCCTCCTCCTCTGACCCCGACTTGCTCCCCTACTACCCGTACCTGGTACCACGATATGTCTGCCGTGCTGCTTGGACCTCGGTTACGGTTGAAAGAAGGCTACTTCCTAGACAACCCTTACCATTTGCGACAACATTTTTCATGCAGACTGGTCCAGTCGAACTTGCTTAGTCTAGTTTATGCGTCTAGCCAGCAGTAATGCGCTTTGGATCGTCCTCCGGATAGCATCCCCATGTTGGCTCTCAAGTTGTTGCCCCTGATCCCGGGGTACCTAGTCGCAAATTTCCCCCTCTTCTTTGTCCAAGCCTTGCTGGCATCCGTAGCTAACTCTCCTACTCTGTAAACCCCCTCATTCCTAGAGCTAGGTGGCACTAGTCTAGCTAGCTAGCCAAAAAAAGAGAGTTAATTTCTTAACATTGGATCATCACCATTGTTACCGGCACTCGAACCGCCTTGTGCGGCTTCGCCCAGCCGGGCTTGTGCGATCCTACCAAATCGCGGGACTGAGGAAAGAAGGACGGATGCAAAGATCTCGAAGGCCAGCGCCACAAATCGAAGTTAATAGTGAAGCCGAAGCCTTTGACTTTCGTGGTCTCTTTTACCGTTCACTTTGCTCTACTTTTGGTGGTGTCGTCTCTATTCTATCTACGTATTGACTTGATCTTTCTAAAATCATGTTGTCAGAAGTGGTTTGCTACTCTGGGGATGAGATTGTTCGATTGATTGGTGGCCTGGCGTTTGCCATTTTGGTGACATCTTGCTTTTCGGGGTTTTCATTTCAGGGAACTCCGCTGACCGAATTGGGCAAGAGGCCTCTGGGCAATGGTTTGTGGTCGTTCCTTTTGGACTATTATCAGAGTGGTGTGGGAGTTTGGGGCTACGATCCTGTCCAAGGTGCCTTTGCTGCTCCGTTGCGCGTTCGTTTTCATTTGGTCGGATGGCTGGTCCTCTGGGCATCCCTTCTCTCCATCACTCCTTTATTGGACAATAATCAGGAGTGTCTGTCCTCTGAGTTTCCCATTCCACTGAGTGTGCTACAGACTGGTGCGGTCAGCCTATTTTTGTACTCTTTTTTTCAGTACGTCGTTCATTACTTGTTGCCAGCTGTGTCCTATCCTGGTGGAGCCCGCGACCACAAGATCCAACGCATTCCCAAGTGGACCGACTCTACCACCGAATTGCCCACATTTGCCACACAAAATTGGAGATGTGTCGCGGCGGAAGAATCTCACGAGGTCTCCAAAAAGAGATTTGAGGGAACCACAGGCAAACTCACGGGAGAACCATCGGGTCGACAAATGTGGACCAATCAACCCAAAAATGACACCACCACTACTACCAAAAATGACAAGCAGGAAGAATTGATCAAAGAATTGGCTGCTGGAGGAAGAACCGACAAACCTGGAACATTCAATCCGTCCAAAAATCCAAACAGGTAAGAAATCAAAACACAACCCATATACTGTTTGATCAGGCCAAAGAATCTCACTTTGCCCTTTTCCCCGTTTTCTCCTCAGCTGCGACCAGCTCTTTCGTGCCAACCAAATTCGAGCTTATTTGGCCAAACCCGGAAATAAACCTCCCGACAATAGCACAGAAAAACCAAAATCTGTGAAGGAAGCCCTCCGCAAGGCGGCCCATTTCTATTCCATGCTTCAAATGGACGACGGACATTGGGGTGGTGACTATGGTGGACCTCATTTCCTCATGCCGGGATTGATTGTCGTTTGGTACATTATGGGGAAACCAACACTCATGATGGATGAACAAGCACAACAACTCATGAAACATTACATTCTCGTACATCAACAATCGGATGGCGGATGGGGCACACACATTGAATCGCCATCCACCATGTTTGGAACCACACTCATGTACGTCGCCATGCGATTGTTGGGAGTCCCCGAGGATGATTCGGCCGCCGTCGCTGGACGAAAGTTTCTCCATGCACAAGGAGGTGCCATCATGACGTCGTCTTGGGCCAAATTCTACCTTTGTCTTTTGGGTGTCATGGACTGGAAGGCACACAACAGTGTCCCACCCGAAATGTGGTTGCTCCCCAACTTTACACCCTTTCATCCCGGACGCATGTGGTGTCATGCCCGCATGGTGTACTTGCCCATGTCCTATCTATACTCCCGTCGCTACGTTTACACCCAAGCCAAAACCGATCCCGTCATTTCCAGTTTGCGCAAGGAATTATACGTCGAAAAGGACTACGACAGTATTCCCTGGTCGTCCACGCGTCATTGGGTCGCACCGATGGACAATTATTCTCCCATTCCACCCCTGATGAAATTCATTCAGAACGTCTTAGCGTGTTACGAAAACTGGGCCGTCTTTCAGCCCTTCAAGAACTTTGTACGAAAATATGCCAATGACTTTTGTGCCGATTACATGGCCGTCGAAGACCTTCAAACCAACTATATCGATATTGGACCTGTCAATAAAGTTCTCAACATGTTGTCGGCATTTGATGGTGAGTAAAAGAAACAATAATCAAAATCACACTACTTCTTTTTGAACGCTTGGCACATTCTCACATCTCATTCATCTTCTTTGTGGACAGTTGCTGGCAGCGATCTCCAAAATAAACATGTCATGAATCACATGCTTCGGGTGCAAGATTATCTGTGGGTTGCGGATGATGGCATGAAAATGCAAGGATACAATGGAAGTCAGTGCTGGGATACTTCCTTTGCCATTCAGGGATACTACGAATCGGACTTGATGGATGAATTCCCTGAGGTGTCCAAAAAAGTGTGGTCCTATTTTGAAAAATGCCAAATCTTGTGTTCCGACGCGGCCCAGTAAGTTTGTGTCAAAGTGCTGTTATGTGTTTTTAGTCGTTCCCACTTGTGAAGTCTCACAAACCCACTTGATGGTTGGTTATGCCTCGAACTGGTACCATTTCAATTATCGCAGAGCCTCCCCTGCCTATAAGTACGAAAGTGCCGAACTCAGGAAGCAATACTACCGTCACCTCTCAGAAGGGGGTTGGCCATTCAGTACCAGTGCTCACGGTTGGCCCATCAGTGATTGCACTGCCGAAGGACTCAAAGGCGTATTGTGCTTGCTCAAGTCCAAGACGGTGCAAGAGGGAGTCAACAAGAACAACCTCAAGCCCATTAGTGATGAGAGGCTCGAAAAGGCAATCAGTGTCATTATCACTTACCAAAATGAAGATGGTGGTGCGTGAATCAATTTGCTGTGGTGTGCGTGGCTATTGTAGCAAGTCTCACTCACGTCTTCTTGTACATCTTCTTGTCTCAATCAGGTTGGCCAACCTACGAGAACAATCGTGGCTTTGGCTGGTATGAATCCTTGAACCCGTCAGAAGCTTTTGGAGACATTATGATTGACTACTCGTACGTTGAATGCAGCATGGCTTGCTTGACGGCTCTTTACGAGTTCCAGCAACGATTCCCCAAGACACGCTGCAGAGAAGTCCAGCATTCCTTGGATACCGGAAGAAACTTCCTCAAGAGTATTCAACGAGAGGTAAGTCGCTGATCCTCGTGTACGTTGTGTCCATGCGCCCCAGTTCGTATTAATCAGTTTTTTGACTCGTCACCTCGATTTGATTTTGTTGGTCAGGACGGCTCTTGGTATGGTTCCTGGGCCTGTTGCTTTTGCTACGGTAAGCGACACGACTTCTTGCTTTCTGTGTGTTTATCTTCTCCGCTGACACCTAATCTCACTCTATGATTGTTTGTTCAGGCACCTGGTTTGGCATTGAGGGGTTGGTCAAGAGTGGAGAGCCCCTCGATTCAGTTCCTCTACAAAAGGCTTGTAAATTCCTTTTGAAGCAGCAGCGCCCAAATGGAGGCTGGGGGGAGGATTTTACTTCTTGCTTCGACAAGGACTATGCCCAGAATGGTATGGACGCGTACGGTGATGAAGGGAGCAGCGTGGTCAACACATCGTGGGCGTTGCTTGCCTTGGCTTGTGCCGAGTGCAAGGATACAGAGGCCATCAAGCACGGCGTACAGTACTTGATGAAACGTCAGCTCCCTTGTGGAGACTGGCCCCAGGAAGGCATTGCTGGTGTGTTCAATCGATCATGTGGAATCACCTACACAGCCTACCGCAACGTCTTCCCGATCTGGGCAATGGGCCGATGCCAATCTGTTTATGGCAAGCAGCTGGATGAGTAGAAATTGATGTGTTGCCTTTGCAGGCCGCAACCTGAGTCCCTATATAGAATGATTCTGTGTCTTCACTGTTTCATTCATACTTGCGAAAGCAAGTCTAGACAAGCACTCTCGATTTTGCTGTTGCTTTTTATTTATCATCCCTGCAGTTGCCGTGTGCTTTTGCTGTTCTAGTAGTCCCTCTGGCGCTCCATTTGAAAACTCCTTGTTTACGGTGACGTTCTACTATAGTTCTACTCCCTACTGTCCCTACTCGTTGCTGTGTATGACTAAAGAAGCTTGCCAGCTCTCGGTCAACATCCGCTCCATCCTAATGTGCATGAATTCCAAGGCAGGTGAAGAACTATTGGAAAAAGAATATCAAAGGAACAAGTGTCACACCAAGATGGAATAGCCAGTGGTAACATGAGTGGTGTCGAAAGGTGCAACCAGATTTGATCATAGTTGCATCGGCTGTAGTTGCACCATTTGTCGGCGCAATGGTGCTTGGAGTTGGGGCACTCGTGAAGGCTGTGTTCGTTGGGGTTGTTGCGTTTGCAGTTTGATTATTGCAAGCGGGTTTATTTTGGTCACCATTGTCGGTAACGAGGCCATCACCATGGAAAAAAATATTGCTGTTTCCGTTGCCTGGCACAAGTGTTGCCGCGGATGTGGGAACACTTGTCTTGGATTCTCCGGGAGCCGTGGATTCCTCTCCATCCGCACTAACAGAATAGCTTGTGGGAACACTTGTCTTGGATTCTCCGGGAGCCGCGGATTCCTCTCCATCCGCACTAACAGAATAGCTTGTGGGAACACTTGTCTTGGATTCTCCGGGAGCTGCGGATTCCTCTCCATCCGCACTAACAGAATAGCTTGTGGGAACACTTGTCTTGAATTCTCCGGGAGCCGCGGATTCCGTTGGCTGAATCGTTGGTTCGTTTGTGTTGGGTATGGTGGTTGCGCTGCTTTCGGTGGGAGGAGTTGATGTACGCGGTGAAGGCGCCGGGGTTTGTGGGAAGAAAATGTTCATAAAGTCGTCACCTGAAGCAAAGTCATCACCGCAAACCAAGCCATCAACAAAGTTGATGTATCCTGAATCCAAATAGTCCGTAACGTGGCTCTGGCATTCTCGGTCGTCTCCGCCCAGTCCGTGGTTGGTCGCCTGTGAGGTCACTGCAATTTTTAAAATATAAATATGCAAGCATGACAAGTGTGAGTGACCAACTTACGATGAAACAACTTCTGCAAGCTAGCTTACTCACACATGGAGGTATAAGGGAACGCCGCTCTCATTTCCTGGGCCCAGACGTAAGGGGTATTGGAATCGTAAAGCAGACCGACAACAATTCCCCTGAGAAAGGGATTACCCGCGGGCGGGATTGGGGCAGATTTGGGCCAGTAGAATCCGACGGTGTACTCAGCGAAAAATGCCCTAGCGGGACGTCCAGTTCCAGCACCAGTGTACTTTTTACCAAATGCCAGTACTTCCTTGGCAAAGAAATCTGTTAGAATGGCAACGAAGAAGGAAGATGTTATGGCAAGAGGTGATCAGTAGCTGCAAGGATTAACAAACGGTCGATATACGCACCTTCGTCGTAGACGGCACCTGCTCGATCTTGGCCACGGACCAAAACGACAGGAATCTGGATGCCAGGCCCAACGAGAATGAGGTAGTCTGGGTTGCCGTATACGTCGCTGTAAGTGTCTGTGGGTTGCGAGTACCTAGGATCGTATACTCCCTGCTTGGAAGTCGCAACTGGAGCTTCTGTTTCAGTCCTTTCTTCTGTATCTGTAGGCCTCGAAAAGTAATACAGCTCATCCAAAATTTCAGCAAAACCCTGCCGGTCCCTTCAGAAAGATAATGAGGAATAAATAAAGAAGTATTCACAGAAATGATTATATAGGCGCGTATTCATTACTTTCCAATACCGGTACCGGTAAGGTTTGCATGCATCACAATAGCTGACTTACCCTGCGTCTGCCAAAGCACAAACTTCTTCGGCGCGATCGGGGTACCGAAACAATACATACAGGGCAATTTGGATAAATCTAAAGCCGTCGCCTCCCCACGCCCCAACATTGACTCCAGAATCCCTTGTCATAGCATTAATGTCGCTGACGCATTCTCTGTGCACGAGTATACGAGTTAGTGAAAGAGAGATGCCAAAATGCCACATTAACTGCATTGTAATACTCACCGCAAATCTTCAACCGGACACCAGCCTGGACTTCGAGCATTGTGAGCGCTGCAACTGTATAGCACGTAGTTGATTCGGGTATTGAGCCCGACCGATAGTGTAAAAGCGACATGATAGTGATCGGGATTGGGACTCTGTTTTGGTGGGAAAAGAGAAGGTTAATGAACATTATGCATGCCATAGTACACGAACGAATGCATTCATCATGCATACAGTAAGCTGCTGTACGTAACTCACAACAGTGCTATCCAGCACGAATAGTCCAACGTGTGAAGGAAATAGCGTTGCGTAAGTAGAAAAGACGGAAGTGCCATAGGAAATTCCGTACAAGTGCAATTTGGGAGCATTCATGAGGTGCCTTAAAAGATGCACATCTTGCGCCAATGATCTAGTTCCCGAGTATTCAAGGAAATGGAATTCCCTGACACTGTAATCGGATTGGGTAGCCTTCATGTTGAATTCCGGGACGCCCCAGCAATCCCTAGCTCTGCTTTTGTACTTCTGCAGAATGAGCTTGATCTGGTCTTCATCGTCCAAGCCAGTAACGTTCACCCTCGCGTTATCTTCATCGCGTTTCACCATGCTTTGGATTGCACCAGTGGAATCGCGAATAACTTTCTTGAGAGAACATTCGTCGTGTGCAAAGTTCGGCCAAGAACGGCCCATGCCCCTCTGTTATGGTTTTTAATACAATTGAAGAAGGGGGGAAAGAAACTGTTAGTTCCCGAAGACAATGAAGTAACGTAGAAAACATTATACCTACCTGATCAATGGACCAGATGTTGTACTCATCAAGGTTCTTTTCACTGAAATATCCTCCATAGATCATACCCTTTGTGCAATAGGACAATGACCCAGGCCCGCCGCAATGAACAAACATGTTCCCTTTAGCAGCGGGTTGGACATTAGCAAACCTAACACAAACATAAACCTTAATGGTTGGGTAGGTAACACCATGGAGTACTCCAAGGTCGGGATAGAGAAAGCCACACGTAGTTCCTCCAGCCTCGATTTCACGTGGATTGAGCCACTCAAACCAATATGAACTAATTTCATTCTTGAAGTAGTCAAGAGATTCGGCTTCATAAAAGACTTGGTTATCTCCAGGACCGTACAGCTCGGGATAATTGCGGTTCACTTCGGGGAAGGAGGACAACTCCCTTCTACATGTACCACCACGGGCATGTTTTCTTGTCATGGCGAAACCACCATCGGGAAACAAGGCCAGCGTCGCTACGCCGAGTTTGACAATGGAAAACAACATCTTTCAAGATATAACTTGATTGTTCTAACTTACCGGTAGCCAGCTAGTAGTGTAGCTATTACATGTAGCTAGCTATCAGATCTTTTGTGAGATTGCAATCTCTCGCACCGATGATGCATTAATAAAAAAGTCAGTTGCCAGTTGATAATAATGACTTTGTGATGACCCCTCTAATTACAAGTAAGTATTACTAAAACATTGTAGCAGGGACGACGAGTATTAATATCGTGAATCGAGTGTCGGTTGCCAAAATACCAGGTACTTAATGAGAAGCATGGTACAGCTGTAGACGAGCTATCGGATGGCGCTATCGCTGTGGACGTATGTTTCATGCTCGATTTTTTTTGAGAAGGCTGCACTAATTTACATAGTCAATTGGCTCCACAAAATAAGTCAGCGGGAGCTGCGATACCTCCGCAGAAAGACAAATAGAAGAAAGAGGATCTGTTTGAGATTGCACCCTTCTTTCAAGGTAGCCCTGGCGACAACACCCGACTTCGTCGTGTGTTGCCGCCCGGTATCATTTCCTCATTATAACCTTCTTTTTAATTTAAGCTAGCCCTGGCGACAACACCCGACTTCGTCCTGTGTTGCTGCCCATTAACCATAATTTTACAGCTGTCACTCCCGTATGTACCTGTTTCTGTTGGCTTATTGTGTTGAGTGCACTAACCTTGAATAATCATGATTTATTCCTACCCCTAAATTTGTAGAACCTTGTTGGCCTACGCCTATCTCTATCCCTATATTTTGGCTTCACCGGAACAGGAAATAGGAAATAGGATATAAGATATAGGAAATAGGATATAGGAAATTTGGTTTTTTTCAGCGTTTGTCTCTTGATTCCTTAGTGCCAGCTCAGTTACCTCGTGTTGGATCCTTATGACGAATACATGCACAACCGAATATTGTCAATCCAGCCATTGTAGCCGGCTGCCGTATAGTTACATTAGCAACAGTGGCAACAGTACCGAACACACTCAGGTTTGGCTTTGCTCGCTACACTCCGGTACAGGTACCTCGCATTGGATCCTTATGACGAATACATGCACAACCGTATATTGTAAATCCTATTGATCTATAAGATGTCTATCTAATGAAAGGAGTGGTCTATTGGTCGGTAATCGATGATCTATTATCTTACGAGTTATCTATCTATCTTTATCGTACGAAAGAAGCAAGTCGTTCACTCGAGGACTTGCGTATACAGGAAAGTGGATACTGACACATGAATCACCAACCAAACACTAGGAAATAATACTGAAGGGGTGAATCCAGTAGGACTATCCACTTTCTTGTGTGTTGTCATGCAGCCTCCTCTTGTTGCCATTCAATGACTGGACGACGATCCGTTCAGACTGCACTACGCTAAAAGCTAGTGTAAAGATCTTTCGAGTGTTTTGAGTTTGAGAGAATGAAAGTTATGAGAGGATTAGAAAGCTATGAAAACTAATCAACGAGAGAGATCCACAATCAAAGGGTCGTAGATCTGAACTCCCGCGGGAGACTGTAAAGTGTGATGGAGTAGGTTGTGGTAGTAATCCTACTCGTTCCACGATCCAAAAACGGAACGCGTGGAAGATTCGTCTAGCATTTATCTAGTAGCGTGGAATCTCTCCACGCCAGCTAAATATCTAGCGCGATGTTTCACCATCGACCTAGTATGACTAGCGGTCAAGAGAACCCTGTCTCAATGACTATTCACGAAAGACTCAGTCATGAGTCGAACTCAAACCCTATCTAGGATCGAGTCGCGAATAAGGCTAAGAGCCGTGTATTGCATTCGCCCCCTGACAAGGGTCACAGAAGGCACGACATCAGTCGGACAAGGAGAACATATGATTTAAAGTGCGGGGCACTCTCATGAGATTGGATGTAGACATGTGCGTCGCACGATGGCAATCCTACAAGGGGATCAGGCCTTGTATGGGTGTATATACCTTATGTTCCAAGTCTGGTAGACTGTGCCGCCATTGGCGGTAGCATGTTGGAGCCGTACAGTGCCATTGTCATTGACTCTGTCTACAGTGTAAGGACCTTTGTACTTTGGCTGACCGTACTTGCGGTGCTGATACTGCTGAATCATCACGGTATCGTTGACATTGTATTGATGAGGGACACGCGTCGCATTCTCCCTATCGTTGTTCTGTTGGATGAGTCGTTGGCGACGTTCCTTGATGTACTTCCAGTTTGCTTCGAAACGGACGTTGTGAATCGCGTCACGGTTGAACACGAGCTGTGCAGGCGTTGCACGCAAGGTGGTATGAATCGTGGCGTTCATTGCGAAGCGAACCGCCGTGAGGACTCCATCCCAGGATCCGTTCACGAGGTCGTCTTGGCACTTGATGTTTTGAACAGCGATCAAGTTGCGTATGGTCTGATGAGCACGCTCGACCATGGAGTTGGCTTGAGGGTTGCGCGTGGTGATGAGTTCATCCCGGAGATCTTCTCGACCTCTGCGCGGAACTCCGTCCTCTATCCATGATAACCCAGGGCCATGGATACGAGTAAGCCACGTTGTTCTAGGACGATGCTACTTCGTCTGCTGCCTTGGAGCAGATTCTGCAATCTCGAACCATCCGGTACGGGATCAATCATGTCAAGCAATGAAGTGTAAGGAATTCTTTTTCTTAGGATCCCGACGTTGTAGGGACCTATCAGGTCAATACAAGTCTTTCCAAGGGATCCCTCGCAAGTCTTTGGAGGCATCAATCCCACTTACGCGTCTTGGTTTGTTATCTGGCAGCTTTGGCAACGCTGACATACGGCCTGCTCAGTCTTGCGCATCCTTCCAGGTGTAGTGTTGGCTGATGGTTAGTCTGTGCGAGTCTCGCCAGGATGCATAGCACACCATGGTACCATTCAACTAGCTTTCTGCATATTAGGTACGACGATTTTCTCGTCCTTACTACTAAGTCGTAGGACTTATCCCCTCTGGGGAAAGATTGCTTTTTTAGTCGTTTGGCTTGTCCCTGAGGAGATTCTTGAATCGTTGTCGTCTTCTGAGATGTTCGATCTGGGGAACAAGAGAGGGAACTCGCTAGGGAAGTCCTCTTCGTCTTGCAGCCATGAGTTCAGCGATCTGCTGGCGTCCATCTGTTTCGAAGAACCGTCGTTGTTGAGATGTGTAAGTCTCGACAACGCATCAGCGACGATGTCTGTTCGCCCTTGATGTACCGTAGTTCAGGGCCGTATTCTTCCAGAATAAGGCGCCATGCATTACGCGATCGTATTGAAGTTCTTACATGTAAGATTTTGTGGTCCGTATGTACAAAAATCTTCTGCCCAGAAGAATGTTACGGAACTCTTTTAGAGTTTCTACGATACTGAGAAGTTCTTTTCGGTAACTGTGTAACTTTCTGAGCAGGTTGAGCTTTCTGCTGTAAACGCGATAGGTTTTCCCTTCTGGGAAATACTGCACTAGTTGAGTATACTCGCATCCGTGTGGATAACGAATGTACATTGAAGTCAGGGTAAGGAGCAAGGTTCTTGCTGATGATCTTCTTCATCTGCTAAAGGCCTTGTCGTTTTCGCTTCCCTTTCCACTTCGTTTTTTTGAAGTCAAGAAGCGAGTGGGGCCAGTAATGTGATCGTCTAATCCACATGTCTCGATAGTAGTTCACTAGTCCAATGAATCTACGGAGTTTCTGTGTGGAAGGAGCGTATTCTGATCGCGTCTATTTTTGTTGTTATAGGTTGGATCCCTTCTCGATAATCCAGTAACCTAGTTATCAATTTCTCCTCTTCGCGAAGAAGGACTTGGTAGCATTGATCTTAAGTCCGGCTTCTCGAAGCTTTCGGAGAACTTCATCAACTTTTCAACGTGATCTGCCAGATCGCGTTAGTTAGGATGAGTAGATATCAATGTATGCACGGACTTTCAAGGTCGTGCATGTTGTTCCCATCTTCTTTGGAAGATTGCGGGACTATTACATAGGCATTGGCAACCTCTGGTTCGTACTTTCCCCACGGAGTACGATGGTACAGAGTTGCTTCGAGTGAGGGACAGCTCGATGTGATAGTACCCAATGTTCAGGTCTAGACTAGTAACGTATTGAATCCATCTAGATTCAAGAGCATTCCTGTATTTTTTGGATAGGATAAGGCTTCCGCTTAACCTTTTGTTCAGTTCCCGGAAATCGAGATGAATCGTCAGATCATCTTTCTTGGAATGATAAAGTTGGTGCCGCCACTTGGAACGGTTACCTTCTTGAGTGCTCCTGTTTCGCAGAGACGTTCAACTCCATCTTAAGAGTGTTGGTATGGACACGTGGAATAGGATAGCCCTGGCATGATAGGGTTTAGCATCAGGGAGAAGTTCTACTTCGTAGTCGTCCATCTGCACTTTCCTAAAGTACATCGAATAGGTCAGAGTACTTGTCAGTAAGGAATGAAGCTGTTCCTTCTCTTCCTTGTTTAACTGATTTGACTTTGGCAAACCTGTTAAGTCACTTGTTCGTATTTCGCATCAAGAATCTTCTTGAGAATCTGCACTGTCATCAACAGCGGTAGGATCAGGAATGAAAAAGTTTTCTTCTTCTTTGTGTCGCTGTCTTTCATAGAATAGAGCGCCGTCCCACTCCACTACATGGTAGGAAATCGAACTTGAATCCTAGTCAGAGAGATGTCTCGACCTATAGATCATGTCATACGCCCCAAGCTTTTGGTGACGTGTAAATCCCACTCGATAATTCTATCTCGTGAATTCAGGAATCATAATGCACCTTTGCACTTCGTGCTGGTGTTTAATTCTCCTGCAGGGGTAGTCCACATCGTTTGACGCCCCCAAGATCTTCATCGTAATTTTTAGCAGAGGTTGAGCAATCAAGGTTCGGAGCTCCTGTATCAGTAGCAACGGAGTGTAACGGTGGTTTCCTTTTTCTCGTTTGTTAATCTAACATAGACGATTTTTTGAGGTCTCTTGTCTTCCGACGTTTACGAGGTGGTTGCCACGGACGAGGTTAACGATGCTAATAGATCATCAGAGTCTAGTTGAGCAGCTTCTAGGCAATCATCTAATTTGCGCAGTGTTCATCAGTTGCAAACAATTCTTTTACTGTTAGTGAGATATCTTCAACTTTGGTATGAGAAATCAGGAACATGTTCCGTTGAGTCATCATCCTGGCTAATCCTCAGATAGAGATTTCTCCATCCAAGTGATTGAATTGATAGAGGAGTTGTCCTCATTGTCAGAGTCTTCTGATTTCGTTTGGCAACATGGTTGCGAAGTTTGCAAGTGGTTGCACGAGTATCGTCGATCTCGTTTTCTTCGTCATTGTCGACGAGAGGAAGAAAGGGTTTGTCACGCAATGTTTCTCAGTTGCGAAACGCATGCTTCCTTGAGCATCTTCATGGTGAAGGAATAGGTTGAGGGTACTGAAAGCTATGTGTTTGTTAACAAAATGCACTACGTAAAACTAGTGTAAAGATCTTCGGTGTTTTGATTTTGAGAGATGAAAGTTATGAGAGGATTAGAAAGTCATGAAAACTAATCAACGAAGAAAGATCACAATCAAGGGATCGTAGACTGAACTCCGCGGGAGACTTAAAGTGTGATAAGTAGTTGTGGTAGAATCCTACTCGTTCCACGATCCAAAAAAGGAACGCGTGAAATCGTCAGCATTATCTAGTAGCGTGGAATCTCTCCACGCCAGCTAAATATCTAGCGCGATGTTTCATCATCGACCTAGTATGACTAGCGGTCATGAGAACCCTGTCTCAAATGACTATTCACGAGAGACTCAGTCATGAGTCGAACTCAAACCTATCTAGGATCGAGTCGCGAATAAGGCTAAGAGCCGTGTATTGCAGACTGTTGGTAGGGCTGGAGATAACAGCTCCTCCTAGTAGGGTAGCCTCTCCTTTCTTGTTCTCCCGGCGCACCGATCATTTGTTCGACAATGGATTTCCTCGCCGTCAGCAGTACAGCAGAGAAAACAACAAATAGATATGAGTTTTGTTTTCTGTGCTCAACTCAGACGACCGGCGACTTACCATTGTTTTTCAAATTCCAACTTGGCCGTCATGGGCCGAGAACTGACTGCCATCCCATGGTCCATAGGATTCAATGGGGATGCTTTTCCTTCTGCACCGAGAGGTCGGCTTGAGTGAGGCTTGATAGAAGAGATGCAACGATCCCATCGAATAATTAAATGACAACTCACCTGTTGACGCCGAGCTGATCTCCCTGTTACCATATGAATCAAATGAGGAGAGAAGTCAGCGCTGCACCTTCAATTGGCGCTTTTGATCATAGGCTTACCTCATTGCGATCCTCGATTCTTTGTAAATCCTTAACCTTAGTAACTTCAACGGTTCCTTTATCACGAATTGATCTATTTTATCGAAGAGAACCTGTTACTTATGGATACACATGACCGTTGATTCTGCAACTGACGTGCCACTACTCTAATTTACAAAGTAAACGCCGGCAAATCGATGCCAGTGTGCAACTGAGGGGGTAACCAAAAGGAGCGTCGTCTCAGGAGACGTAATAGGAAATAGGAAATACTGAAAAAGGGGTAGAGGGCTCAGGCAGATAGACTGCTGAGGTTAGATACGTTAAGGATGTCCCGGGGTAAGAGCCAGTTTCAGTCATGCTTCGAAAACAACACGAGAAAAGCACGACAACAACAACAAAGCCTCCACTGGGAGTGGCTGTGTTCAACCAATTGGTGCTCGGCATCTGTTGAGAGCTTGCATAGAGTGTTATAGTATA
Source organism: Seminavis robusta (assembly GCA_903772945.1). Lineage (NCBI taxonomy): Eukaryota > Bacillariophyta > Bacillariophyceae > Naviculales > Naviculaceae > Seminavis > Seminavis robusta. The sequence goes on along the minus strand of CAICTM010001014.1, from coordinate 12,852 downwards.
CCTTGTAGAGATTGATTAGCTCTATTTTAATGACCTAAAAGAAACATAAAACATGTTAATGGGCATCCACAATCGTTAGCTAAAGATGGTATCTCAAAACCCGTCGAACCATGACGGGGCTGTTAACTTTGGCGATAGAGTGCTAGTATCAATTAGCCCCTTTTATGTTTCTTTTAGCAGCATCAGAGCGATGACCCGAAGGGTACTGTACAAGATAGTTTATGACATGTAGCCAAAACAAGCTATCACATGTCTATTGCCCATGCAAGCTGGCACGACTAGAATGATGGAGGTTTTGTTGTTGGTCTCGTGCTATTCTCGTGTTATTTCATCTCTTAAAACCAAGGAGCACAGTATCCCCCGTGGGACATCCTTAAGGAGCGAGGGGGGAGCAAAATGGTTGATATCCTGTTGGCCATTGAACAGACCAACGATACATAGAGAGCATACATGGCTCCCTATAAGATTAGCTTTTAGAGTTGTAACCAGCAATAGACACAATTTACTTTAGAGAGCTACTGCAGCCGCTGCTCAAGCCCCATTTGGGTATTCTGTTTTTTTTAAAGATGCTTGCTAGCTAGCTGGATAAGGTTTTAAGGACAAGGAAAAGATATAACTGTGATAACCTTTGCAAGCGCGTTGCCAAGGTTGAAAACCCAAGGATGTCCTTCCGTTGTCAGCGTTTCACCGAGGCGACAGTAAGGGAAAATAGGAATTCCCAAGGCATTTATGTCTTCAAGAAATCTCTAAGTCACCCCCAGTGAAAGTGTCCTTTATCGTATATCCTGCTGATCCTGCTGCTCATTCAGTTCTGTGCTCAGTGCTCATAAGCCCTTCTCAAAGCCGTCCCAAATAATTGGCGAAGCCTTCTTCTAAAGCCCGCACAAGTCACGACACACGAAGGAAACCACAGAAACCGCACACACACCTGAAGAACTGAGTGCAATACTGGACCTCTGTGGAAACTCGAGTCGTGCTATCGATCGTCTCCTAAATCCTGTTGATCGTCTCCTATTTAATGGATTTCGTCTCCTAAAAATAGGAGACGAAACGCATCATCTCTTAAATCTTTCGTCTCCTCTTGAATCGTCTCCTATTTTCAACGGATCGTCTCCTATTATCAACGGATCGTCTCCTAAGTGTACCATGTAAACTGTATGGTATCGTCTCCTAAATCTTTTGGATCGTCTCCTATTTCGAAACGATCGTCTTCTAATTGGAATGTCTCCTACTGAATCATCTCCTAAATATAGGAGCCGATTGCTTTCGTCTCTTAAATCCTTTAAATCATCTCCTATGCCTCGATGTATCGTCTCTTAACACGGGATTCGCGGGTGAACCCGACTCAAAAATCGGTTTCGTGACACAAAAGTGACTACCCAGCACCATCAACCAAGATGGGGACAAGCTAGCGGCCACTTCCGATGTCTTCTAACACTATTAAAAACACTATAGACGCACAAGAATGGCCTCCAAAGCTTGTCTGATCGTCTCAAACGGAGGGGAGAAAGAGCTGGGTTGTTGTCTTTTGTCGTGACGTTGGACGCAGCTGGACGCACCTGTTGCGCTGCTTCCGCCGCCCATTTTGCTCCGTTTGTGCTCCGGAAAGGTGTTGGTAGATAGCGGTGGACCACCCATGCTGTCGGCCGACAGCTGCGGGGTGGTGAGGATGTGACTTTGACTGGAAAGAGCGGCTGGATATGGCAAAATCGAGGTTGAATGGCGGCAGAGGTGGTTCTGTTGTTGTTGCTGTTGTTGAGTCGCGAGTCGCCGCTCTATTTGGTGCTCGATGTTGCTATTTCTGTTGCGTCTTGTTGCCGTGATCTGGCCTAGATGGCTGCAACAGAAGTGGCTCTGCAGGGTATCAACCGTGTAGGTCCATCAATCTAATGGCTAGAGCAACGACGCACGACGGCAACAGCAAACGACGGCAACAGCAAACGACGGTAACAGGTATATAGTCGCTCTCTTACACGGTTACCACGCTACAATAATACTTTCTTCACAAGCTTGTCTCTCCTGTTTTTCCTTGAGCTCTTGAGGGCGCTCCATCTGCCTCTTACCTTATCCGATAGCTTCTTTTGTTCGTCTTTTGTCAAACGAGAACAAACTCCTTTGCTGTAGAGCCGCTGATAAACGTACATTGGTTTCATGAGACTCGATCCTCGCTGCTTTATCTTTCGTTTCACAGCATCCAACGCCCTTTTCTCGGCAGCTGCGTACTCCTTTGAAGGCGGCTCTTCCTTTTCTTGCTGCTCTTTTGCCTTGGCAGCTTTCGTTTTGCCCTTGGTTTTTTTCTTTTCGTCTTGTTTCTTCTCTTCTTCCTCTTTGTTTACCTTCTCTATCATGGGTTGAAGTTTGTTCTGGATGGTGTGCTCCGAGGGGATCATGTAGCTTTTGTGCCTCTCAAATAGCAAGTCATACATTTGCTTTGCGTTCATCTTATCTGCTTTGTTCATGGCTCCTTTCCTGCAAAATTCCACACATTCGGCATGGTATTGAGGCGTCATCCTGTTCCACCCGTAAACATCTCCCACGAGAGGACGTCGTCCATACCCTCTATTGAAAGGAGTCTTCTTTCCGTCGAGGACGAAATCTTTCGCAAGATCGTATTCATCGACATGCCCGTCCGTTCCAGCGCTGATCTTGACAGTATGGCTGCTGATAAGTGATTCAACCATCGCCAAGGCACGAGGAATTGCAGCTCTTGACTTTGACCGTAACTGGTCTGATGCTTGGGCTGGCTCCGTTCCATCGTCTTCATTTTCCTCGTCACTGGTCACGTCGTCGTCTACCTCGTTTCCTACCATTCCGGTTGATTGGATCGTGGTGGTCGCACCAGCTTTGAGGATGCCAAAGCTTGTCTTGCCCATGATATTGACTCCGGTCAAGAGTTTTGTATGGTCGAACTTGTCACCAACTGGTTTGGGCAATTCTTTGGCGCTTCCAAACGATTGCCTCTTCCAGCGATCAACGTCGTCCAGATAGAGGTCGGCTGCTGAATCTTCGGAAATGACGCTGTTGTTCTCGTCCTCGTCGGGTTGGACAATTGGGTGCACGTCGTCATCGTCTTCCGATTCGTCGTCAGGTACGGGAACGTTGTCCTCATTCCGGTCTCCTGTATTTTCCTTGCCGTGCTGCTCTTCTTCTGGCACGGGGGCAAACGTACCGTCACCAACGGAGCAACGAAAGACAATACCCTCACCAACGTTGCTGTAAGCCCAAACTCGAAGGCTGAAGTCGGCAAACTGCCAAGACGCTGGGTCGCTCGCGCAGAGATTTGGCTTCCGGAAAGATTCTTCCTCAAAGAAGATGTCGTTGGCTCTTGCAAAATATTCCATGCCCTTCTGCGCACTCGGATGTAAAGCGTCTACGAGTTGGGTAAGCTTCTTGTGGTTCAGACCAACCCACTGAACAGAGCTGTTCTGGATCCCTCCGTTCCAAGCAAGCGCCATCGAGAGGTCTTTGGAGCTTTTGACTTTCTTGTTCTCGATAGCTCTGGAGCACTTGATATACTTGATCACTTGACGAGTACCACGTGCGAAGTGTGCGTCGATCAAACACTTCCCATCCTGCGTCTCGCTGTGGGTGTATCGTGTGATTCGGATGGAGCGACCCTTGACAAGGTTCAGCAGAGCCATCCCCAAGATCAGCTCTTTTTTATGGTAGCAGCTAGCATTATCGGAGCAAACAACAAGTTCTTTCAAGTGCGGAAACTCATCTTCAAGACCGCAAAGGAAGGCTTCGAACATGGAGAGCACGGCTTCGGCACCTTGGTTGGATTCGCCTTCCAAGATTTGGTCGGTCTTCACGACAACGCGCTCGACGTATTCCTCTCCGGTAGATTGATCGATCTGGTATCGATAGAAGTAGGCGAAAGCCCCATGCCACGAAATGCCGCGTTTTCCATAGTGCTCGGCTGTTGACTCCAGTCTACCCTTTGGCTCGAATTTCATCTTCCAGTCAATCACAACCATAACTTTGGTGCCGTCACTCTTACTGGTGCGCACTTCTTGCTGCATCTCTTCATCTATTTGTGCTTGTGAGTCTTGCTGTTGGGCAACACGATTCTTGTGCGCCATGAAAAGATAAAACTTTTCTCCGGCATCATTGATGGCAGCCAAGACATCCTCAAGTCTCTCGTCGTGGTCTGATCGAGTGCTGTCAATCCGATCAAGTCGACTTTGATGGTGCTCTTTGACAGCTTCTTCGAGATTGTGAAGGAAAAAGAAAGGAAATTTGCAGGCGTTGCATGAGATGGAGGGAGGAGTCTCGTCGTCGGCTGTTGTTTCGTCCACGCCATCCAACTTGAAACCAGCATCGGAGTTCTCTTCGATATCGGAATAGTACATTGTCGCGTAATTATCCGGTTGGCCAAGTGCGTGCTGCAGGCCGTGCGAGCAGCATTCATTATCCTCATCCATCCTTGCGTGCTCAATGTATTGAACTTTGAGGAAGTTCCTCGTCACTTCTAGCCAAGTTGTAAACTTCTCGACGATGCCTTGATCGCTTGCAAGCATATCTCCAATGATTCGAAGCAGCAAATTGCAAGTGTCGTGTAGCAGCATGCTCGTCACGTAGTCAACGGCCGTCAGCATCCCACTGTCGCCAGACACAACGAGGCTTAGGATTTCCATAAACAATGTACGACCGATTGGTTTCCAATTTGGTCGGTCCACGTCATCGCCCTCAAAGGTTGCCTTGTAATGATAATAGATATCTTGTTTTGATCTTCTCGTGAAGACCTTCGGCAATTCAAATCGGTCTTTCAGTTGACCGTTTCGAGACGAGACATTGACAGTCTTCGTACCCCACGACCATAGGCCAACATTGTCGGTGCTCAGCATCACCATCAGAGCGTGAGTGAGAGTCAGGTCGCTGACCCGTTTCCTTGTGATGGGAGGCGGAATAAGTGCCTTGCCACCACCAGCAAGCTCGAAATCTTGCGTTGCTCTCTTCCTTGACTCTCTTCCGAACTGCTTGTGACCGTTCTGCTGCCGAATGGAATTCAAATGCTTGGCTTTCGTGCCGTCGACCAACACGGCTCGGGCCGTCCTGTATTCGGCGTGCCGCTTTCGATTTGAATGCGCATTACAGATTTTCAGCAGGGAGGCCACCAACTTGTCTCTTTCTTCGATGGCAAAGTCTGGGTCAAAGCCGATCAAAGGATCTGCGAGTGAAGTTTCGCCGAACTGACCAAAGCTGTCATCAGATTCACTCGACGGGGCAAACGAATCGCTGCTATCGTCATCCGAGTCGCTTCCATTCATTGCCGCTACCAAGGCGTTGCTCGAAGCAGCAGTCGCTGCTTTTGCCGATGCCATCGTCTGTCGGGATCTCCTGATAAGAGCCAGTCCAACTTGTCGCTGCATGGAAGCGTTCAATGAAGCTGACTTTGCACTCTTACTGAGTCCAAAGTCAATCACTTTGGAACAAGTCACCGCCATTGAATTCACCAAGCGAAGCGAGGCGCGAGGGTCTCCAACAAAGAACTCTTGCGCCTGTTCGGCTGAATCCCAATGTCTTGTGCTCGGCATGTTCAACTCTCCTGGAATGCCAAGGTAACGAGCGACATCTCGGAGGGTTTCAGGCGGTTGATACGTTGTCTCATCGACGCAATCAAAACCAAAATCCTGCTCCAGCTCTTGGTTTGTTTGGTCAATTTTCTCTTGCGCTCTCGTCTTGGACATCCTCGGACTTGGTGGCGACACAAGAGGCGCCGCCGACGTATTGATCTCCAATTTCATGAAGCCTTTTCTAGAGGTCACCTTACACACTGAACAGCATCGTTTGCACTGAATCGGAGGATCGTGGCATTCGCAAGGTCCTTTCTTCCAATGACTCGTTGCCTTTTGGTCTGGGCCGCACTTCAGCGCACAAAGTGCCCACGAGTGTTCTAGCTTCAATCCGTTTGCTTTGCACTTTTCCACCAGATTCGGTTTGTTGGCTGGTTTTGGCGCTGGTGCTGGTGCAGCTGCAGCTGCTCTTGTCGTTCTTCTGCTAATGATTGGTGCTGGTGCTGGTGCTGGTTCTGGTGTCGACGGCGGAGCTGCAGCCGATGCTCTTGTCGTTCTTCTGCCAATGATTGGTTCCGGTGTCGACGGAACTTCTGCAGCTTTGCCCGCCCTTGTCATTCTTCTGCGAAAGAATGCTGCTGGTGAGGGTGCTGGTTCTGGTGTCGACGGAACTTCTGCTGCCAATGCCCTTGCCGAAGCCCTGGTTTTTCTGCCAAAGAGATTTCTGGGCTGCGACGCCTCGTCATTGGTTTCGCCGCTCTTTTTCTTGCCAGGAGAAAGAAGCGAACGAGGAGAGAAGATACGGCGTCCCTTTTGATCCCTCTCCTGTTTGGAAGATGGAGAAAACACAATTTGACGCTTCTTGCGCTCACGGTTTTGGTATCGGCCCTGACGGGACGCCATGGTGCCGCTGTCGAATGCGGATTGTTGGTGGATCCTCCTTCCAACCTCCAAGCCAAACGAGAGCGCCGTCGCATCTTGCCATCACGGTAGCTCTCGTCAAACGCATCAGGAACAAGACACACATACTTGGGAGGATCTTTCTTCGGGTTTTGTGGGAGGGAAGTGCGCTCTCTCGGCTTGAAAGGGAGTCCATCGTCGGCATGGTCGGCATGGTCGATGTTTTGGAATGAAAGCTTTGTCGTCTCTCCGGATTTGGTTCCCAATCAATAAGCCGGCTAATCTATACTTTCCAGCATACAGAAGGCTACTATTTCATTAGATAAAACTAAAATATGAATAGTTTACTGCTAGGGGTATCTCCATCCAGTCACGCCGTTTCCAAGAACAATATTTCGACAGCAGCATCACATCAACAAGACACAAATCGACCAGAGCTAACAGCAGAACAAGCGTCACTACAAGAACTGTCGCTACAAGAGAGGGGCCATGGGGCAACCGGCCGCTCTTCAGAGGCTGTCCCTTAGTCGTACATGTGGGCTGGCAGCTCGAACCAGGTGTTGGCCGCGGAGACCTCTTGAGTCAAGCCCTGGTTGCTGAAATCCTCGTAGCTGGACTCTGATCCATCGTCTCCACGCTCGAGAGAGTCATTATGGGAAAATGTCGGCTCATCGTCTTCTCCGTCTTCCTCTTCGATAGTACCGATAGCGGTAGTGGCAGCGGTAGTGGCAGCGGCAGCGGTGGCTCTGCTGAGGAGTTGCTCATCAACAAGAACGATGGTAAGCTTTTGAAAATTTTCAGCTTGGACCAAGATCTTGTTGTCTGATGACTCCACAATCGTCCCCATCTTGGTCTCAATCATCTCTTCTAGCACACCAGCGAAGCCCACCAGATGGAGCATTGGATGGAGAATGATGTAGAGCGTCTTGTCTTCGTGTTGCAGGTTGACGTGGTCCATGGCTCGGCTAACAACAGACTCAATCTTTGCGATCGACCGCTCGCTGACAATGTCTCCCTGATTGAATTCATTGTCGTCGTCATGATGATGCATGGCAAAGCTGACTTCTCGGGTTCCGAAGCGGTGAATGTTCGACATGGTGGGGGAAGCAGTGGTGAGCGATACGGTAGCGACAAGTTGGATTGAAATTGTGTCGTCTTCTCACGCAACTGTCGTCTCCTCTTCTCAAGAACACCCGAGCCCACCGGCTGGCTGCGGAACGATCCGAGGAATGATCCGAGGAATGCTTCCATACACAGATAGATGTGCTTTCAGATTCTATGGCGGGCTGGTGGCTGCTCTCGTGCAGCCAATGCATCCGTTCGATGATGCTCTGGGCAAATTTGGGCTAATGGCGGGGCCTGCACGTTCCACAATCGTTCCGCAATCCATGTGGGTGCAATATTTGGGTCTCTTCGAATGTTCTTGGCGAGCTTGCTTGGTTACACCCGCTTGTGATGCGGGGGTTGCTTCGATCGTCTTCCTCTCATTTGTTTGCTACTGTATCGCCTCTTGTTTCATCTCTTCTTTTCACAGGTCGTGAACTGCTCAATCGTCTGTCATGAGCGCCTTGTACTCGCATCCGGAGATCCAGTGGAAGGAAGTAAGTAAGATGGAGGCTTTCAAGGACGGTCGAGGGAAGGTCGTCGCGAAGTCTTCCGCTGCCATGCGCATCGTGAAAGGAGCAACAACTCGCATGATCTACGGTTCCTTCGTGGTGGAGGAATACATGGGCCCCCCTCCCAAGAAGTTTCGCCTCCGGTACGAGGGAGTTGCCGGCAACCGCAGGCGAATGAATGGAACTATCGAACTACCTGAAGACTTCTGGAAGGTGGATACCGTCAAGGCTCGGAGCGACAATGCCAAGGCTAGGCTCCTGTTGATGAAATTCGATGAGCCCGTCGACGGCATCGACGCCTTCCAGCTGACCCTTCCAATCCAAAACCACGAAGGCTCTAAGTTGACCAAGGCGTTTGTGGAAGCTATTAGTGTCTACGGGGCTCACTACATCAACAACAAGACCGTCCGTATCGGCAAAGAGGCCATGAAACCCGTCTAGAAGCCGTGAAAGAAATCAACAAAGCTCGGTATCTAGATGGGCTCCCACAGTCGACAACTCGGATTTTCAGGTGAACCTATATGGCAGATCCTCATTCTAATATAGTTACTAGAGGATGGTGTAGTTGATATGGTTGTCCCCATTAGTCTTGATGTAGTCGTCATTGTGCTTTTGTGCCGATTGGTGGCAATTTGGTGGGGGTAGACCCACGGAGGTCGTGTTAAGTATTTTTCCATGAATGACGTTTCCACAGAGGTCCTGTAATGAAAGCACAACAGCACTTCCATCAGCACTTCCTTCCAACATGTAGATGCATTACCTGCTGTTTGTTGCCATTAAATTCTAGCTAGCTTATTGCTACCCTTTGTGTCATTGCTGCAACCATGCCAATAAGAATGATGAAGAAAGTACAATGACCTTATGAAAAAGGCAGTGATCCAACATATGGATGTCATCAATGCCACCACAGGAGTCCCCCTTCAAGATTTGAATCCAAACTTTGAGGATGAAATTCGTCTTTTGCTCCTAGAGAAGAGTCACTGCCAATGGCAAGCCCCTGCTGTTGGATCTGGAACGCCACAAATCATATGCCACCACAGGACAGTACTATGCCATTTGCCAAAAGAGTGCTAGAGACACAGTGGTGGAAAGACTCGCAGATATCTTCTCAGATGCCACCATCTTCCCACAAGACTATGCCCTTAAAGATGAGGAGCCTTCTGTCATTCAAAGACAACCACGAACTCCAAGGGATGACTCTTGGGATCAGTACTCATACAGCAGTCGCTCCTTTCAAACGCTGTATCAAGATGATGATGCCTCCATTGCTTCATTGGAGGCAATCATGTCTACTTGGGCAGACAAAGTCAGAACTTGGGGACAGAATCAGGCACCAGTGACCAATGTCTCTGTACCAGCTACAGCCACCACTGTGGCAACCAGTGATGTTACTAGTGATGCACAGTCCAAAGAAATAGCAGCCCTCAAAGCAGCAATGGAACAACAGACCAAGTCAACATTAGCCATGCAGCAACAGACCAAGTCCACATTAGATGCCATGGAAAGAATGGAGAAGAAACACCAGGAACAACTGCAACAACTGGAAGCAAAGCACCAAAAGGACCAGGAAGCCAGTGAAGCAAGATTTCAGCGATGATGGCCTTGTTCAGCAACATGCAAAGACCATCTGAAGCCACTGCCACCCCCTCTAATCCTCCTTCCTCCAGACAACCACAACCTCCTGGAGGGGGTACCAATGATGGTCCAGTACTCGGTATGACTGTGCCCCACTGTGAAAATTACCAGACTCCTCATCAGTCTCCAGCCCATGGACAATATCACCACCAAGGCACCAATGATTTCTACACACACCCAGACTTTCTGCAGGGGTACCATGGCAATCCCTATCAGAAGCGACCACCACCTTCAAACGTACCAGGCAGTTGCAACTCAAGATGGTTTGATTTGACACAAAGATTAGTAGAATTATGTTCTACTGCGCCGAAGGCATGCTTTTACTTCACTAGGAAAGACGAGCGGCACTACTGGCCGCCTGTTCAAGTAGAAGGGTTTCTCATGTGTAGCATGAGGACTGTACAAAATAAAAAATAAATCCAAAGAAAGGAAATAGAAAATGGTAGCAGGTTCTTGCCCCGATCGTTGCAGTACATCCTGCGCCCTGGGTCATCGCTCATTCAAGGGAAGTGTGCATAATGATCCAAAATATTGAGGTGCTGCCGTTGCACCGAAGATAATCGTAGTATTGCTGCTCAAAGCAGTGGTTCTGAAGTGGTTGACATTTATTCTCAATCCAAAGCGCTGTTGTGGGATTTCTGCATCACTCAGGTTGTTGCCACAGTGAATGCTGAATGGAGGGGATGTCGATTTGCTCAAGGTATGAATGTTGATGATGAAGTAGTTGACTTCCGTTCTGGTCCAATGTCTTGTCGATTGCTTTCCCATGAAGACTCGATGTGGGAATTTCTGCTCCACCCGGTTGTTGCCACATTTGAGAGTGCATGGAAAGAATCAATGGAAGAAGTTCCGTTGTGGGATTTCTGTTGACCTCAGGTTGTTGCCACTATGGGTATTGGTTGGTAGAAGGGTCATTTTGGTCGGTTTTTCAGATTGGGGCTTGGGAGCATCAGTCCGTATTCCTTAGGTTCATAAGTGTTGATAGTAGTGATTTTCTTGTTGTAAGTGTATCGGTGTGTTTTCCATGGTGTAGTAATTGGTCGTGCTGTTCGTCATGGTCGATCTTTTATTGTTTTCTTTTATTATTCTTGTAATTTCTACGCAGATTTCTACGTGTTTTGAGTACTGGGTCATTATTAATTTAGTCATTCAGATAAAACCAAAGCTGGAATTATGTTGCAACTCAAGATGGTATTCCTGTGACGTCTCCTTTACTCAAGCAAGATGAAAAGCGTCCTCATGGCGATCCACGCTCTCTTCAGCCAGCACAGTTGTATCCAGCAGCTACCCATCAGCCTTACCAGCAGTCACACCACCACCCTACCATGGACTCCAGTATCTTGCTGACGCAGGATTCTACCCGGGATTTCCCCCAGCCTTCCCAACCCCATCACAACCCCACCCAACCAGGACCACAGGGGCATCCTGGTGGCGGGGTAGTTAAAGATGGCTGGGCTCCCCCGGCACAAGTGTTCTATGGGACTCCTGGGCGGAGGCCAGCCTGCAGGGGCAGTTGAATCACCGTTAGTGATGATTTTGACTCATGGGACAATATCAAGGGGATGCTGGCTCATTTCGAGCCAGTGGGGGACATTATGCCACCCAAGAAGCCACCAAATGTGGCGAGATTCATCTTCAACAACAAAAGAGGATTCCCACTTTACGATGAAAATGGCGGGGAGCTCTTTGAAGACTGCAAAACGTTGGGAATGTTAGGAACCGACTACGCTGGATTTCAGGAGCCCAATCTTGATACTAACCAGCCAGGTGTAAGACGGAAGATTCAGGCAGCTGTGAGGAAGGCCTTTGACCACAGGAAGGTCACCTTTGGCAGCACTCCACAGTCCACCTAGTGAATACAAGCCAGGGGGTACTCTCTCTCTGGTGATGGGCCAAACCGTTGGCAGAGTGTTGGAGGCCGAGGCTGATTACCTTGGCCGCTGGACAAGGATGGTTCTATCCTGCAAAGATGAAAGCGACTATCAGTTTACAATGTGTATACTGTGACGATGGGAGTGTTGAGAGGTCTGGTGATAGGACCGTTTTGGCCAACTACATGCCATTTATGTACAGGAATCACGGCCATCCCTAGATCCAAGGAGGAACCACTACGACGACCTTCAATAATGCGTGGCCAACGACATCGCAATGGTCATGAGATTATTGTGGGAGGCGACTTCAATGACAATTTGGCAAGAGGACGGAAGAGGCTATCGCGACTGGTATCCGATTGCAACTTAAGCTTGTAGATCCGATTTTCTACAATCACGGAATCAGCGATTTTAACACCTATGCCAGAGGAAGTAAGGTAATTGATTACATCCTCGTTTCTGAAAACCTATTGGATGCTGTCGACGCTTGCGGGTACCATCCTTTCTGTGACCACTTCTATAGTGACCACCGTGCCTGCTTTGTGATTCGACTTGAAACAGTTGTTCGGGTCCGATACAGCAGCTTTACCCAAGCCCTGTCAAGAAGGGTTCACTCCAAGAAACGCCACCAGTCACCACCTACATCAAATCCAAGTACAGCTATCTTGACAATCATGGATTCTTTCAACGACTCTGGAGATTCAACCAGGCACCTACCCATCAAGAGGCTGAGGCCTTGGACCAACTCCTGCTTTCTGCAAGCCTCCACGCCGCCAAAAAGTGCCGACCTATTCGCCCATTCCCAGCTCCCCAACACTGACCCAGTTACGCTTGAAGTTCCAAGTCTGACGATGGCCCGCATGCACTCCAATGCAAGACGACATTACCAATCAGATTCGACTCCGAATGGAGCAGATCTCCGATCCAGCCTTTGACTTACCCACATCGTTTGGAAGACTGCAAGAAACAAAAGAAGCAAGCCCGCAAGGAACTTCGTGCTGCGGAGGTGGATGAGTGGAGGACCCACAAGTTGCGTCAAGAGTACCAAATGGAATCCAAGCACAATACGAGTCTGAAGGAGACACAGTTGGCTAATGTGATGAAGCGCTTGCGCAACGCTGAAGCCACTCGAAGGCATGGCAAAAGTGTGCCCACGCACGAGGTAAATGCCATGGTTCCAGACTCACAGCCTTGGAAGTCCCCCGGGATCCCACAGTGCCGCCCAAACAGTGTAAAGACTGGATGTATGTGAGGATCCAGAGGAAATTGAACGCCATCTCCAAGCTCACCTCAAAAAGCAATTTCGGCAGGCTG
>CAICTM010001013.1:0-39899 GCA_903772945.1 Seminavis robusta | reverse complement strand
ACCTATAACCAATGCCAAATAACCAATAACCAGTAACCAGTACCTTAGCTTGAGTGGTTATATAACCAATAACCAGTAACCAGTACCCCCAATTGAGTGGTTGAATAACCAATAACCAGTAACCAGTGCATAATTGATTGGTTAGCGAACCCTCTTGTGCCCTTGGCCATACGGTACGACTGTAGCCAGTCGTGCCCAAGCACGATTCCATTGGGAGTGAGAACTTGTCCCTTCCAACAACGATCACATATATCAAGCACCTCTGCAATGCCTAAGTTACCGTCCCCCTCATTGGCACTCGCCAGGATGCGAATGGGTCGTATATTCTCGAAGGAAAGTGGCCAGACTGTTGGCGATAACAATGAAAAGAAAATCCTTGACCTGTGTATAGCTCATCCTTGTCTGGTTTCAGAGCGCTTTCGGACACCATCTTGCGTGGGCTCGAGCAGCAACAACAATTCATATAGTCCTTTGCATTTCTTGTTGGAAAGACAAGCTTCTTATCGAACGGACAATCAAATCGTTCTGTGAGGCATTCCCGAGCGCTGTTGCCAACAATGATGGGTGTCGGTTTGATTGCTCTCGAACAGACCCCAAAGGAACCCAAACTGGTCTGTTGCCTCTTCACATCGCCTGTGCTTCGAGATATTACCAGTCATATTCGAGATCTTACCAGTCAGCCGCCATCATACCGCTACTTGTCTCATTGTACCCAAAAGCTGCTTCTGCCGAGTCATTTTGCAAAAGCAATTTACCCATTCGCCGCCTGATGAGATGGCCCAATGTCACGACGGTTGAGTGCCTTGCTCTTTTGGCGGCTGGCCCGCCTGTGGATGCGGACGTTCTGGAGCATCTTCTGGGAGAGCCATCCATTTCCAATGCTGCCTTGGTTGGCGATATCATTGCCAGAAACGTCAACCCAAAAATAGATTGTCTGGACATTGAAGCAAACAGCTACCTTTGCCGTGTTAAGGTGCGAACCCTGCCCTTCGTCCTCCCGGAAATAACGGCTTTGCGGATCGATGCCCCGTGGGTTCCCAGTGCCTGGATTGCATCCATGCGGTGCCTTGAAACTTGAAACCAACACTTCTGCACCTTGGGGTAATTTCCTCCAAATGGAAGAAAAAGCTCAAAGTTTAATTGTTCAGAAAATGTAAAATGAAGCAAAGAGACATGCAGGACTCCACAAGGCCTGTTGAAGTTGAATAATCTGAATCTGAATTCTCAGAGCCTTTTAGAGCCTATTTTGGCTCTTAGAATTAAGATTGGAAAATTGAAAACTCAGATCCCAGTGTAAATTAGCTAGATATTCAATCTGGTTTTTCAGATCTGAATTCTAAGAGCCTGTTGTAATTTTAAGAGCCTAACCAGGCTCTTAAAATTCAGATTCAGATTGGTCAGCTTAAATAGGCTGTTTCCTTTTCAGTCTGGGGAACATATTTTTGAAGAAAATGTTTTTGAAAAAAGGAGAAAAGACTCAATTTGAGTGGAATACCTCAAGATGCTGGAACACTCCCGGAAAAGTCGTAGAGAGGTTAACACGTCAATATGTCAATATATTGAAAGCATAAGTCTTTTTTCAAAGGGACTTTTAAATGTCGTAAATGTCGTAAATGTCGTAAATGTCGTAAATTCCGATATCGATGTCGTATAATGTCGTATTTATTTAAGCGATGTCGTAGAATGTCGTAGAATGTCGTAAACTTTCTTGAATCGCTAAATCCGACATTTCCGACATTTAGCGAAAGACTATATCGCTGATTCTCAAAACAAATCAATAAGCCTTTTTGGATTGGTTGTTGAATCGTTTCATACGGAACACTTAAAGTTCCGAGTCTCTTGCCAAATGTCGGATTAGGCGATGACCGGAAAGCTTCCGACATTTGGCGATGTCGTAGAATGTTGTAGAATGTCGTAACTATTTAAGCGATGTCGTAGAATGTCGTAAATGTCGTAAGATGTTTACGACATTTCTTACGACATTTACGACATTTACGACATTTGTGAGAAGCCACTGTATAATGGGGCTGTAATCGGTATTCCTACTTTATCGGGAGTGTTCCAGTTACCGGTACCTCCTTGAGCATCAAAGACCCTTCTGATTACTCAATCTTCTCCAACGAGTTAGCTCTCGAAGCATTTCACAAGATGCAATCAGTCAACACCTCCATTGAAGACCTGGAGATTTGGGGTAGCCGAATGATCACCTCAACCAATAGCAGCGTGGCGGATGGCATTGTGTGTCTCCTGGAACGTAACCAGTTGAAGCGCTTGTCCTACCGATGGTGCCCACTATTGTGTTGGTCTTGTTACTACTTCGTACTGAGGTGAGGATGTGTTGGTGTACTACATGTAGCTAGCTAGCTAGTAGTGCTGCAGTAGTAGCCGCGAGGGGTGGATCTTTCGGATGGAGGAGCTTGTCTCCTCAGCTTGACCTGGATTTACAATTCTGTGTACAACCTAGTAGAAATTCTACCTGGCAAAATGTTCAACAATTGGCAACCATGTTGAGGTAAAATTCTGACAGACCAGAGAAGGATTTGGAAATGATACATGTATGGTAACTATTAATAGTATCTAGCCATCATCACAACAATCTACAACCAATTCTGCCGTTTGCATGTTTGCTCCATCGCCCGTGAAAGCGTGCCTTGCATGCTGGGACCAATCCCTTTGGGCCTTGAGGTGAATAATCTGTGCACTTGAACTTGGTCTCTTGATTGACATGTCCTCTTCATGCAACAATCAACTACAGAGGAAGATTCCCGGCTCACTAATTCGTGTGGCTGGCAGACTCTGCCGAGAGTTCCATTGTTTGCGCCCCTTTTGCAAGCAGTGATGATCTATTATGGCGCAATGGATGAGCAGTTGTCAAAACTGCTTCTTGCAATTCCTGTATAGCTGGTTCTTGATTGGATTCCCCTTAGTACGATGGAGTCTTGGGTTACTCCTGTGGTGTCGACAACTCATATATTGCTCGACTTCAGGAATAGCCAAGCATGCTTCACACTCATCTAGGTAGTCATGGTCATGGCCGTTGGCTTGATGCATGCAAATCACTAATAGCGGCACTGAGAATCCATTCAATCTTAGGGGCATTCCATCCACCTTCTGCTGGTAGAGGATTACCGAAGATGTCTTTGGCTTGAGTGCGGCCATCACTTTCCATTAGAGCGGTTCCCCTAGGCAGTCTCTTGAATCTGAGGAGCAAATCAATAGTTTCCACTCACACGGCTGGTACATTCTGGGTGGAGGATTCAATAGAATCAGTAAGGAGGTGCAAAGGGATCGTCCCGATACATGATTCCAAAGGAACAGAAAGTTCTGTACAGCTTCTCATTGTTCTCTTGTTGATGCCGATAGTACTCGATTACCACATCTAGTAGAGTGCTTCCCTTTCTAATCAAAGTTGGTCAAAATGGCATCTGAGCTCAATTCCAAACCAAACTCAGTTGCTGCTTCTTTGAGCCCAGTCGGTGCCTTATCCCAGTATGGTTGCAAGAAGAACTCCTTAGTTGACTTCTTAGATAGGTCGGCTGGGAAGAACTGAGGGGGGTTGCTATTGCTGTTGTTATCTTCAGTATCAGAAGTCACCTTATTGATTTGTAACAACATCAACAACAGCCATCCCTCGAAGGTAGCATTTTGGAGGGAAATGTGGCATTGCTCCAGAAGGGACCGAGCAGCTAGATTTAAGGTGCATGATTTTGCCGAAGTCCACAGCTACTGCATTTTTTTAAGTGCAGTTTCGTGCAGTCTATAGTTTCTATGACGGGACGAAGGTTACTTGCAACTTGAAACAACCTCCTGGTGTTCGTAACATGATAGCAATAAGGCTTCAAATATAGTAAACTAATCTTCGTTACGCGTAATAGTCTCCCAAATCGATGTTTGCTTCAATGCTCTTTACAAGCCGTTCACAATCGCGTTTTGAATGTCCTCCACAGTGACAAACACTTCTTCAGGCGCAAACGCAGGGATGCGAGAGGAGCCTGGACTCAAGAATTTCATGGGGCTCATGCTCGCCTTGGATGTGCTATCGTCCCACATTTTTCGCTTCCTCAGTTCACTGCGAACTCCCGTCATGAGCAAATCCGCAATGATGCCATTGCGCTCCAAGCGCCATTCGGCTTCGGTATTGGTTCCGATGAGTTCTGCCAGATACGGAATGGTCACACCTTCCGCCGGCACGAGTCCCTTCTCGGTCAATTTATGCATAAAGATGCGGGCAATCTGAATGGGTGAGGGATCGGGGAATTCCACGCGCGTCAAAAAGTGCGTCTTGAATCCAATATCACTGGATAGAATACGCTGCAAGTCCATGGGAGTTCCTGACAAGATAATGAGGGGATCTGCAGCCGGCAGAGCGCGAGCAATTTCCCGCAACGCAGCGGCCCCATGATCACGACCACGCGGACGAGCACTCGATGGCAAAAAGGTGTAGGCTTCATTGATGAGTAGGACTCCTCCGGCAGCTTGTTCCAAGATTTGACGCGTCTTGAATACAGTCCGTGCTTCACTCTTGCGATCAATCAACTCATCCCGTCCACTAATCTCGACAAAGGTTCGATTTCGAACCATGCCCATGTCATAAAACATTGGACCCAGCAACCGCGCCAAAGTTCGTTTTCCACAACCAGGATTTCCCACAAATGCCAAATGCTTGGGAATGGGGTCCCCCGCCAAGCGTTTGTTGATGAGTATGCTGGAAGTCCCATTTTTGGCAGCTGCTTGCATTTCCAAAGTTCGGCGCAATCCACGAATCTGATGTTTGACCGTATCCAACCCCACCACATTGGCCAGCACAGCTTCGACAGGATCATCTGGTGGACAGAGCGAATCTTCAATGACTTGGGCTTCGACTTCCTCGTCCGAGACATTGCGAGAGGAGGCAAATTCATCGCCCTCACGAGCGGCTTCTTCCATACCAGCCTTGCGGACCTACAAAAATAGATAGAAAAATGCGAATTAGATGGTGACTTCTGCATGCTCCCTGATGACGACCAATAAAAAGACCACATACCTGTTCCAAGAGAGCATCCAAATTACCAATATGCGCGGGATGAATTCCGGCCGAATAGAGTGCATGAGGATGTCCTTCTCGAATATCCATGAGTAGCGAGAGAACGACCTCCAAATCATCGTGCATGCCGTCTTGTGCCGACAAGATGCGCGATAGTTCCTTTTCGGCGCGTTCACAGCGTGTCTTGGCCGCCTGCAAGACTTCATCGTCCGTGGGGGGAATGTTCTTTCCCTGTAGCAATGCCACGACATTGGGGGATGCCCCATCGGCAATGGCCAAATCCAGAGGCGTGTTGTTGTCGTTATTCTTTTGCGTGGCTCCTTCGGGGTATGCATGGTAGAGCGCCTCTACTACTTCCAAGGGAGCATTGTAGTGGGCGGCATAATGAAGGGGTAAATTGCCATGATTGTTCTTTTGAGCCGCTCCTTCTGGAAAGATCTTGAGCAAGAGTTTTTCCACGTCCAGGGGTCCCTTCTTCCAGGCAGTGAAATGAAGTGCCAAATTGCCGTAATTGTTCGTCATGGACGCAGCTTCGGGGTAGGCTTCCAAAAGAGACTCTATAGGCAGATTAACAGTAATAGCAAGGGAAATAGATCAGTAAAAGCAGCACATATTTGATAACAAGACACAAGTATCCTACCTGTCACTTCCAGTGGAGCCCGAAAGGATGCTGCCGAATGCAAGGGCAAATTCCCACGATCATTCTTGATGCGTGCTTCGTGACGAGTCGCCGGATCCTTGGCGCGAGCAATAGCCGCCTTCCATCCCTTGGCTAAATCATGGATTTCCGATCCTCCCTTGGGGCTGGATGCTTTGGCAGACATGTTGTTGTTGTTGTTATCTTGTAGTAGTATAACAAACAGCAACAAACAAGTAAATGTTAACCGAGGGTGCTCTAACGATGAAGGATGTTGTGAGTGGGGATTGCGATGATGAGAGTTCTTGGTGTCATTGTTGTGAGGCGCACATGCCGGCCCATTATCGGATGGTATTTAACCCGAGAGTCGAGGGTTGAGACACGTAGATTCCATACGGATACCCACGACATTGGACCGTTGAGCACGCATGTCACACCTCGCGCTCTTTCGTTCCGACGCGTTTGTCTTGGGAGGCCATCATCCGAGTGGCATGCACGAAGAGAGAGAAAAAGAGGACCGACAGAAAGCATCACAGCGTGGATGGAGGATCATTGGCAGAGGAATAGGCTTGAAAGATAGTTATTTAGTGCGGCAGAGGCTGATAGATTGGCAAGCGACAGACGATCTCTTGTTGTCACTCTTAGCTTTCCAATTGAATTCGTCGTCAAACGGCAACAACCCAGATTTCCCATCTTCCATTTTTTATAAAGTAGCTGCGCGGAACGATGGCCGACACGACACTCCATGATCTGTGTAAGGGGTTTGGGGCTCTCCTCAGTCGAAGCAAGGTAGGTTCGTCCAACTGTTGGTGGCTTTTGGTTCTTCTTTCTCTGGGTGGTCTACTTCTACCCATGGAGCAAATTTTATGGACGATGGTGTCACCACCGTGGACAAAGAGACAACTATAGTGTGAGGCGTTGGGTTTTCTCGAGAAGGCGTTGGAGTAGAGGAACCAAGTCCAAGGATCCAAGGAATGAATGAACGAATGCAGCATTGCATTGCAAGTCTCCATTGGTTGCTTGGAAGAGCGGAAGCTTGTAAAAGGAGTCGCAGCCGCCACTGCTTTGAACTGGACGAAAATTCATGTTGTATTTCATACCGAGGAGGAGCTGCCTGGCTAGTTTTGCCAAGGGATGTCAAGAAACCTGGAAGGGACTTTGCCACGCCTTCAAAAATTTCATCATGCCACACACACTCCATGAAGCGCCTTTGACTTGGGATTTTCTATGAATTGAAACTGCTCGCATGCTGCTGAGGGCTTTTTGAAATATCTCTTTGGCTTCTGTGTCCAGCTCACCATCAATTTGCCTTGTCATTTTTTATTCTTATTGTCATTTTCAATAGCACCCCTCATTTCCAGAAGAAGCATCTCGGTTGAATGAACGTGGCAATCTCCCATTGCATGCTGCTTGTAGTTTCCAAGCCGGTGCCGATGTCGTCGAATCATTGCTCAAGGCGTATCCTGGTGGAGCATCCCAACCAAACTCGGCGGGCAATCTACCCATTCATCAAGCGGCCATGTGGCAAGCACCCCTGGAAACTGTAGAACTACTTCTCATGCGCTATCCCGAAGGAGCTACCGTGCGGAATCAATATGGATCTCTTCCCTTGCACATGGCCGCGTCCAATCAAGCGACTCCAGAAGTCGTTCGACTATTGATTGATAGCTATCCCGATGCCTTGCATTTACAAAATGATGATGGCATGACACCCATTGAATTGGCTTTGGCAGATGAAGGCGCCAATGAGGCCGTCGTGGCCATGCTGGAAGGACGTCCGCCTCCGCCGGAAATGTCCCGTAGACAGCAGGCAGACAAGTTCGAAGCCAGGGCCAAGACGCTCGAAATGAAATTGGCAGGGATGCAAGACACGGGTGGGCGACAAGATACTGATCTCAAACTAGCCCTGGCAGCCGTTCGTCGTTTGGCGGATCGCTTCCCTCATGCCCTCTATGCGGCCGGGTTGGATCCCAATGAATTGGAAATTGCCTTTTCCAATCACATGGAGCAACAGGCTGCCACGGCGCTGACGGGGGCCATGAAAAATTCCGACAACAGCAAACATGCGGAATACATTCTCTTGGATGCCATCAAGAAGCGAAACCTGGTCATGGCTCCCAACACGACGGCGTCTCGCATGTTGACGGAACATGGAAGCCAAAGTCGATCACTGGCCACGACCGGTGCCAATGGAGCACCTCGAGATCGCGTGGAAGATTTATTGTTTTCGATTGTTAGCTTGGAGCATGTCAAGAGTCATGTAGGTGTCTTGTGCAATGTATGACACAAGTACTCTCCGTTCTGCTCACAGCGTTGCTTTCTTTCTTGCTTGCTTGCTTTAGGTCCGTGGGTTGCGCCGTACGGCCGAAATTTGTGACTTGCGCGAATCGCTGCTTCCCATGGCTCGACCTGGACGTGTGGCTGCTACTCTGTCGCTGTTGCCTCCCGCTTTGGCAGAAGACAATGGTCGTCCACGTGTATCGCCCATGGTGTTTGTTGGAAACCCGGGGTCTGGAAAGACGGCAGTAGCTCGTTTGTTGGCCAAGGTTTACCATGAGTTGGGTCTGTTGCGAAAGCCGAAATTCTTGGAAGTGGAACGTATGGATTTGGTGGCTCGTGACAAGGAAACCACCATTATCAAGACTCGTGAAGTCATTGACGAAGCCCGAGGCGGTGTCCTCTTTATTGACGAGGCTTACTCGCTGGGAATGGCGAGCAAACGCAACAAGTTGGACTTTGCAACTCATGCCATTGGTGAGATTGTACGAAGCATGGAGGAAGCCTTTACCCCTCCGCAAGGCAAGAACAAATCACAGGACACGACCCATCCTCTGATCATTATGGCCGGGTTTCCGCTGGAGATGCAATCATTCTTGGCCTTTCAAGATGATTTGAGGAGATGCTTTCCCATGACGTTTGAGTTTCCAGATTATTCCTGTCTGGAGTTGGCTCGTATCTTTATGGACCTGGCAACCGCCAAAGGGTTTGAGTTGGATCACACGCTTACAGAAAACGTCATCGCGTCCCTGTTGGAAGAAGAAACCACTGTTGCATGGCGTGGTGAACGCAATGGTCGCGTGAGCGAACAGCTGCTGACTGGGGTCCGCACTGAAGTTCGAAAGCGCATGCGACAGGCGCAATTCGAGGAAAACGACAACTTTGACCCGCAGCTCATCATTAAGGCTGATGTGGAGAATGTCGTCCGAAGCGACTTCAAGTAGAAGTGACGAGATGCCTCCAAGGAACTCTGGCTTGGCCTGAGACTGACTAGCTAGCTAGAGTCTCCTGTTCTGTTTAACCCTATTATTTAAGTGTTTGTGTTATTGCTTTGACTGAAATGCGTAGTGGCTTATCGAACTTTTGTTCAACCAGACTCGAGCGAAGCAACTACCGTACTGGCAGCTACAGGAACTGACGTTATGACTTGCTTCAGTCCAACACCGGGACCAAGGCAAGGAAGGACAAAATCAACAGCAAAATCTCCATCCTTGTGGCCTAGCTAGCTACCGCTCACAATTGGTTCTGGTACCCGTAGGCCTCGTAGAGTGCGGGGACCGCCATTGTTTCGCCAACCCTCATCCTTCATTGTCCAAGGTTTATTCGCGGGACATTCAGTCCCACTCCAAAGATACTCTCGAAGTTCAAGTAGCCAAGTCATTCGCAAGAATCAGAATGATCAGAAGATCCATCGAATCTTCAAACCAGCCACCAGCCCCAAAGCAAACTGCTAATCAGGTCCGAACGGAGCTGAAGTTGTTCTTCTCCTGTTGGACTTTCCAGTCTATCTCCGACTTAATGCATCGGTAGGCCTCGTCCTCGGTGGTACCTGTTCCATACGGTAGCATGGCGTCAGCAACTAAAGTACACGATTTGGCACTGGCCGATCCAAATCAAATCGGACTGTTGCCACTTGTAAGGTACTACCTTGGATGGGGTAGATCGGTAATCTACGATTTCTGTATCGTCCGTGTGACCTCCACATGGTACGAAGTGATGTTGGAAGAATTAGACGAAGGATCGGTTGTCCTTGACGTTGGAGTTGGAACTGCCAGTGAGTAATGTCTGACGCCAAGGTTTTCTTCCATTCTTTCGCTCATGTATTTTGTGTTCTGAAACCATATCAGGCGCTCTGGTCAAGCATCGGGCTTTGTTGCAAAAGAAGAATATTCGTGTAATTGGAATCGACAATGATGATGGGTATGTGAAAGCCGCCAAATTCAACGTTGGATATGCCTCGATCGAAAACCAAATTCGTATCTACAGACAAGATGTGCGCCTAATGAATGACCTGAAGGGTCAAATTGTGCTCCCACACGGTTCCCAGGTTGGCTTCAAGAGCCAAGAAAAAGAAGTAAAGTTTGATGCTATCATGTTTTCTGGTACGTTTGCTGTGCTACCCAAGAGGATTGATGTTTTGAAGATGTTGGTGGATGATTGGGGCAAGCCAGAGAAATGCAAAGTATATATTACTCAGGCTTACCAGAGAGCCATTTCACCACTGGCACGCCTCTTCAAACCTCTCTTGAAATACTTGACAACAGTTGATCATGGCGATCTCATCACAGAGTATGAAGCCAACAAGATGTTTGCAAAAATCAGAAAGAAGTGCAAATTGAAAACTGCGAAGCATGAGGTCATAGAGAACAGCATTGACAATGCTCTAGAAGCAGCATATTTTACTGTACTAGAGTATGATCCAAACAACCAAGGAGACAAGCAGGAAGAGAATAAGAAGAACAGCAAGAAGAACCGGAGCAAGTCACCACTCAAACACGACAAAAAGGAGAAGGAGGACACAAAGAAAGCGAACAACAGGAACAGGAGCAAATCACCAACCAAACACAAAAGGTAGAAAAGCGAGCTACGGGAGCAAAAATCAGAGGCGCAACACTGCGGGGTCAAGTAAATTGGATTTTCTTGACTCTTGCATCTGTATGCTCACAGCAGCTTACCGTCCAGATGATACGTGGTGTTTGAGTTCCTGCAGTATGGCACAGTACTGTACTATAGGAATGTTCTTCGTTAACGGATTCCTTCAAGTACTTCAAGTGGCGCAATTTGCTCCTCCATCACCAAGCAAAGGGCTACTTTTAGGTACTCGTAGCTAGCGTCCGAAGCTTTGCTGATGCTGGCTGCGTACGGTACCTGGTGCCCTGGCATCGCATGGTCTGAACAGCCGCCTCGACTCTGGCTCAACTTGATTTGAGAAACAAAGATTCTGGATACGGATGACGTCATTTCACGGAGTGACTCAGTTTTTCCAATCTCTCAAATAAATTCCGCTCGTAACACACTCCAAAAAGCAAGCAACCACCTCCACACCTGTTGCTTTCTCTACCTCTGCAATCTCTTCCAACTTGAAGGCTATTGTTACCATGATGAAGGCTGTGCGTTGGTCCACTCTCCTTTGGCTTGTAGTTCTTGGTACCCCAACATGCAGTGCCTTTAGTACGGCGGTGGTATCGGCTACCCGTGGAGCGAAACTCCTTGGGGGCGGCAGATTCAGAACATTTCCAAGCAGCACCCACACGAGACAACAATCATCATTGGATGCCTCCGTACCGGTAGACAGCACAATACCCTCTGCTGCTGACGATAAGTCCACCGGTTTCCCAGACAAGCCATCATATCGACACTACGACGCCATTATCTGCGGGGGAGGGCCGGCTGGATTGTTGGCTGCCATTATGCTCTCGCAAAAGTTTGGTCCCTCCTACAAGATTGCCGTCTGTGAACAACGGGCAGCCATTCCACCGTCGCCATCGGACGAGACGGTTTGGAGCGATATCGCGCGATTCTATTTGTTGGGAATTGGACATCGAGGCCAATCAGCTCTGAAGAAATTTGGTGTCCTCGAGGACTTTTTCAAAGCGTCTGTGGAAAATCTAGGCCGACGAGATTGGCAGCCAGGAATGACCAAAGTGGAAGATGGCAGAACCACCATCGCCACGAAAGATCCACCGAGTCGAGTGCTGGCCCGGGATAAATTGGTGGGTGTTCTGCACGAACATTTGGTTCGGGAGTACACAGAAGGGAAAGGAGCCACTATTGACCTTCTCTATGGGTTCCAGGTCGATCCTGTCAGCTTTGGAGTCGACAACGACAATGCAGAAGAAGCTGTCAAAGTACGAATCTCTCCTTGTCAAGATATTGTGGACGGTCCGACGATACCGGTTGCGGCCTACGCAGCGTCACAGGACGCAGAACAGCTTTGTGATGCCGAGGGTTCTTCCATGGTGACGACTGATTTCCTCATTGGAGCAGATGGTGCTGCCCGGACAGTGGCAAAAGCCATGGAAGATGCCGATAGAGAACGATACAACAGCTACAATCCACTACGACGTCTCTTTGCCGAACGGCCTTTCCGTGTCACTAGTTTCAATGACGATAATCCACGTGTGTATAAATCAGTGCCAATCTTGTTGCCCAAGGATTGGCCGCGTGGACTCAACTACTCGGCCCGCTCCAAAGACAGCCGCGTCACTTTGGAAGCCCTCCCTTCGGATGACAAGGGCAACCTATGTGCCTTGTTGCTGATGAAACCGGACGATGAACTGGCACAACCCAACACGCCACCAGCTTTATTGCGAAAGTTCTTTGACGAGGAATTTCCACAATTTGGAGCACTTCTTGACGACGAGGAAATTGCCAATATCGCGCAAAAGCCAGCGTCCAAGCTTCCCGTCTTTCGGTTTGTCGGACCACGACTGCGTTTGGGACAACGAACTATGGTACTGGGCGATGCGGCTCATACTGTCAAACCGTATTATGGTCTGGGTGCCAACACTGCTCTGGAAGACGTACAAGTGTTGTCAGAGCTTCTCGATGATTGCGACAAGGACATTCCCAAAGCGGTCAAAGCCTTCTCGGATCGTCGAGCTGGTGATGCCGCAGCACTGGTGACAATATCAAGAAACATGGATCGGCCTGGGAAGTGGTTTTTGGTCAACTTTTTGCTACCCTTGATTCTCGATGGAATCTTTCATAAGGTGGCCCCTCAGATCGTAAGTATGGTACAGCGAAGTGTCTTTGGGTTGGGTCAAAAGCGGATCCGCGTGCTCATGGATTATTGTTCCTTTTTCGAATAAATAGTTTGGTCCCAACATGTTTGGAATGTTTCAGAAGAAGGGAATGGGATTCAAGCAAATACAACGAAAGAAACGACTCGATCGCGCTCTGCAGCTCACAATAATAGGCGCGGTCCTCACAGGCATTGGAGCATCTCTCAAGGCCGCCGTCAGATTGCTGGCTAGAGCCACGGGTCAACATCAGTCCGTGGTTTCCATGAGTCTAGTCCTTGCATCATCAATGATTGTGCTGCTAAGGCGATCAATACAAAACAAAGAGACAAAGCTAGCAAAAGAAACAGCCTAAAGGTGAAGTTTGCCCAATAAAGTAACTGACCCTTCCATTCTGACTACCTCCAGAACTCGTTACTTCTTCGTTAAAATAAAAACGAAACGAAAGGCCCCAGGATCCCTCATGGTTCCTTCCAAAGTGGCGACGCAACCCTTAGACTCCATCACTCCATAACCCCCTCCCCTTGTTTACATTTCAGAATCATGTGACTGATCGTTCCGTTCCACAGTACCTGCGCGGTCCGAAAGCCGAAAGAAAGAAAAAGTGACGCAATCGTTAGCATCGCTCGTTCTATACAATGAACTCCAAACAAACAAGAAGAGCAGAAAAAGGCAAAATCCAAAGAGCGGCTGCATTTGAGTCAGTACCATTTTCTCGCCAATCATACACTGACGACCTATCATTGTGTATTGTGTTGTAAATTGGAAAGTTCCTCCTTCTCAGAGCAGCCGCTGGTCCTTTTTCCAAGCATTCGGTTGTATAGTAGACAACGCACAATGCAGACCTACCTTCAATTGTGGATTGGACAGCACTGCTAGTGAAAACAAATCATGTGGTTGTCGTTTCGGTGAGTGAGTGAGTGAGAAGGTCAATCTCCGGTTGCTGGAAATATATCATCGTCGCTACTATCATCATTCTCCACGACTGTTTTCGGGCCACTGCCTTGTTGTTCTTTGGCAGCTGCGGTTGCAATAATGGTAATACCATTGTTCGATTTCTGAAATCGTTTCTTCATTTGATGGATCAATTCTCGTGTGAGTGGAGATGCCTTGGTCAAGCCCGTGCCATGATGTGTGGCCTGAACGGTGGCTGCGGCTCGACTCTTCTCACTGGGAACCTCCCACGACAATGCCAAATTCTGAGGATTCCAATCGACGCAAAAGACGAGTTGGGAACGGTGAATAGCAGCTCCAGCGCCCGTCACGGTTTTGGGGTCTTGTGGTTGCAACTTGTGCTGCAAGTACGGCAATACGGATCGTCCCAATGCCGACAGCCGACCCGCTGGTTGTGACGACGACGACAACACGTACTCGCGTGCACCGTCTTTGGTGTCAATGGATTTCGGTTGGTGTTGTTTGCCAGTGTCTTGTTCATCCTCTTCTTCGCCTCTATCAACCGTTCCTTCTTGTTGTTCTTGCATTTTCTGCCGCACGGTTTGTGCCAGTGCCACATCCAATCCCTTGACCAGATGAGTATGAGCTTCATCCCCTCCCAAGAATTTGGAAAGCTCCGTCTCATCCAATCCTTCCGACGCGGATGCCTGTTTCTTGACCGTTTCCAAGAGCACTTGTGACTCTTGATAATCGACATTCTTGCCTTCTCGACGCTCTTGGGCGCGATCACGATAGTGTTCCTTGGTTGCGGTTGCGTATTTTTCATCGTCATCTTCATCTTCTTTCCTATTGCTCTTGTACTTTCCCTTTTTGGATTTTTTGCCTTTCTCGGTGTCACTGTCGGACGAATCCAAATCATCGTCATCACGTCGTCGTCGTTTGCGTGTCTTGTTCTTCTTGGCAAAGGCTTGTTCCACAGCTTCGCGAGCGATTTGCTTCGTGCTCTTCACTTTGGAACGAACCAAGTCTTTAAACGCATTATTGTCCATTGTACATGTATTGGATCGATCAGGGAGGCAGCAACCGTCCTCATCAAAGGATTTTATTACAGCTGCAGCTTGGGACTTGTGATTTGTGGCTGGCGGGAAATCTGAGAATCAATCCAACAGAGCTGTCAGCCATTCGGAAGAGCCGGAGTGGAGGGTCGGGGTCATGTTATTATCTCATCAGCTCACAAACTCACAAATCACAAAGAATTCAAAGGTCAACCCACCTCAACACATGCCCACATGCCACGAAGGTCAGCCAAACAACTGGCGCTCAAGCGCCTTGATGGCTTGATTGCTATCTTAGCCAAGCAAGTTCATGTACTTCATCTACTAGGCGTGGATAATAGTCAGCAGTTCGATGTTTTGTACAAGTGTCAGTTCTTGAGGAAAAAGGTCGAGTCCAATCGATACTTTGTGAGAGGAGAATACAACAGGAACCGAACACCCAAGTTTCACATCTATCTTACCGATGAAGGCAGTAAGGATAATGCCTTGACCGAAAGTGCATTCTTGTGTCATTTCAGGATTCCACGTTCGGCATTCTGGGAGTTGGTCCATCTCCTAAAAGATCATGGAGTATTCCACCGAGCCAGCTCTGGAAAGGGTCCGAAACCAAAGCCGGCTTCTCACCAACTACTAGTTCTTTTGAAGTACTTTGGTTCCGAAGGAGATGGTGCATCCAATCCTAATTTGGCTCGCTTTTTTGGGGTTGGCGCCGGAACAATCCATGACTGCAGAACGAATGCACTAGAGGCACTGCTTTCACTCCTCGAAAAGGAGACGCATTATTGGCCAACACCAGAGGAACGCAAATCCATTGCCAATAGAATTGAAATGAAGTGGCATGTTCCGAATTGCGTTGGATTGATTGATGGCACAGTGTTACCACTGGCAGCTAGACCACTTCTTCATGGATCTTTCTTCTACTAGTAGTACAGAGAGATCTTATGCTATTGTTATGCTTACAGTCTGTGATGACCAGGGAAGAATTTTATATTACCATGTTGGATGGCCTGGTTCTGTACATGATAATCGAGTTTGGAGAACATGCAAGCTCTATACTGAGAGCCACCATCACTTTGCTGGCAATGAATACTTGTTAGGTGATTCTGCATTCACTCCTGGACCACACATGGTTCCTCCTTTCAAAGCCCCTCCTGGCCAAATCATGTCACGAATCCATACTGAATTCAATACAATGTTGGCATCTCCCCGAGTTAAATCAGAACATTGTATTGGTACTCTGAAGGGTCGCTTCCCTTTCTTCAAAAGCATTCGCATGAAACTCGGGAAGAAGAAAGATCTGAAACGAATCATCCGGTATGTTCGTGGAGGAGTGGTCCTTCACAACTATTTAGTGAAGAATGACATCAAGTCTGATTGGTGTTATGAGCCAGGTAATAATGCATCAGAACAAGATGATCTAGTACCAGAGTCTCTAGCAGCACTAAATGAGACTGATTTGCCCAATGACGAATGTAGAAGTGGACTACTCAAGTACTTCAGTGAGCTGGAGCACACAAACATTTATTAATGATGATTACTAATGATGATTACTTCTCAACTATTTAGTTGTTTTGTTCGGTTTGTCAATCAATGGGAAGTGGTATGCCAGCTAGCTGTGGTGTTGCCTTCATCTCTACCGTGGTACCCTTGGTGCAATGGTCCAACCGAAGGCACGACCCATGATCCTAAGGTTAGAGTTCTTTTATGAAACGTTTTTTTGCTTTTTCGAGGTCAAAATTATCCAGATATTTATTACATGTAGACTAGCTAGAAGAAGTAAAAAGTTAGGTGGAAAGAGAAAATTGATATTTCCTGTAAGAGAATGAATCGAATCGATTCCTCCCCTTCAAACCATGGACGAACTATCCTTTAGAAGGAACCGGAGCTGTCTTTGGCTCCAATGTTCAGATCAATGGCGTCTGATACAACAAGGAGTATGGATTACCTAAAGACATCGTTATTCTTTACAACAACCAGCAGATTGCAGATGCCACCCATGATGCTGAGATTCGTGACTTTCTTGAAGCTCCTGTACGGTAATGCAACATGAAGAATGAATGGGTCTGGATGGTTTGCTGGGCGAGGTAAGCTGAACTTTGTTTCTGGTCCAGCAGATTGCAACGACGATACCGGAACCAGGTACCTTGTTTGTCGAAAACTATAGAGACCTGCTGCAAGTTAACGGCGTGGAGCGATGGACTTGCTCAGCCCACAACGCACTCTTTGGAATCTGACCGAATCAATGCCCTGGGGCCAACCAGTAATGACGTCCACGGCAGAGCCCCATGCATCATCTTTTGGAGTGATCTACCGTTTCCTTTTCCCTCTCTAGCTAGTAGCTAAGGTCTCCTCCGAATGGTTCCGCATGCTCGATGTCAGAATTGCTTCACTCCTGACGCCACGTGCACTCCGATAGTTGTTTCACGCCAAGCACTGCGGCTGACATCTAGGTGCCGGCTTATGGCTAGCTAGCCAGCTGCTGTATGGTAGGCCTATGCGGGGTACCGGTGGGCAGCGGTACCGATACGGGTATCTGTCTTCTGCAAACGGTTCTTACCACACGTATCATGACATGCTAGCTAGCTACTAGCATACCTTTTTCTATTTTGATGATAACGTGATCTATTCGTTTTAGGGATTGTGAATGTGGTCTTATAGGTGTGGGCGGGTAACAGACACCCTCGCCCAGAACAACACAGAAAGTTTGTGTGTCTTGGTATATACATGCAATATATTATTGCACCACGGCAAGGGATCGACGCCGAGGTTGTTCCGATCGGTTTGCCGTCGCGGCCGCACAACACGACTCTACAGCGGCCGCCGTACTAGCAGCACTGCCAGTATTGTTACCGTAATGTTTTTGTCGGGTCGCTTCGCGTCCTTCGTAGACACCGGCATCCGCTACAGCTTGTGCATGCTTGGCCAAATGAACGCGATAAAAGGCTGCCGCCTTGGTGTGATAGCGTTGTTGACGTTTTTGTGCCATTTTGGTGGCATTCCCCATGCGATGACGTTCAAAGAATTGTTGCAATTGAAAGTTGCCACCTTCCAACATGGCCAGCACTTGTGTGTGCGACCAGGTATCCATTTCGACCGACCGAACGCGACTCGTCTTGACGCCCATTCCTCGATGGTTTCCACTGCATTGCAGACAAAGGAGGGTTCCAAAGCTCACGGATGCCCATTGAGGATTGGCGCCTCCGCAATCGACGCAGGCACGGTTGCCAGGAAGAGAATACAGAAAATGTCGTGCGGCAGCTGGAAAGTCCATGCCATCTTGGTCAGTAGGAAGACAGCGCATCACTTCCAGTTCATTGGCGACCTGGGATGTGTGGATGACAGTAGTGGTGTATGGAGACATGATGATGATATGAATTGAATCTATCTAACTAACTATTGATGTTGGTTTGTGGAGTTGTGGTTTGTGGAACTTGTGGGATGTTCCTGGTAGTTTTGTCGTGACAAAGGAAGGAGGGAGTTAATCAGATGGATGGTAGAAACGAACTCTCTTTGTTGCGTTGAAGCCGTCTGTGAATGGATGGTTGAACGACACTTTGCTTGCTTGTTGACGACTTGCTTGCTTGCTTGATAACAAACAATCAATCAACAGCAAGTAGATAACCAACTACCGTAACGAATCACGCTTTTTGTGGTTGCAACTGTTTGTGCAGTTTCAGGGAATTTTTGTCGGGAATGAACGAAAATAATGAGCTCAAATGGCAGGAACTGACCGTTTCAAATCACAGACGCAATGGTTACGAAAGAAGCTTCAAGTGGTGGTAGGCGGGGTTATTGCCGGTGCGGGAGCAGCAACTGAAACTGTTCTGTAAGTGAATAATGTAGCCAGCGAGACATCTCGAGTTACGGTAATTACGTCTAGCTAGCTGGCATACGGTATTGTCTGGTACTTGGGCTACGTAAACAGTCACAGTGCTGCTCGGACACAGGAACACGGCATTCGCTTTTCCCGCTTGGCTCCAGCATGACTCTGACATGCTCCTGACAACCAGTGACCTCTGGCATCTACGTCGTTCTTTGATAAATGGTGCATTCGTGGCCGGAACCATAAGAGTCTTTCTTTGAAAGTCTTACACGATCTCTTCCTTTCCTCACTCTCTCCAGCACTCCAAAAGACGCGATGTTTCTCTTCGATAGAGCTCTCACTGAAACGTATCACGTTAGGAAGAGGGTCCAGATGGGACGCAACCCTCTCCAGCAGATGCTTTCTTGCAAACTCTTAGCGTTGCCAAAAAGATGCAGGCTCTTTCATAGCACCAACGACGTAGATGCTGGCCACGGGCCCGCCGAAGGAAGCTCTGTCCCACTTTGCTTGCTAGCTAGTTGCTAACTTTAGCTAGAGCCGTTTCTTTGGCTTATTGTCGCCTCTGATGCCTCCACCAGCCAACAAAGAACCGTAAGCTTTTGGCTTGGGTTCGGTTCCATCTCCAGCCTGCTGTGAGCTTTTACGGTCTACCTCTCGCTCCAATGGCCTTTGGCTGCTTCTCTATGAAAGTCTAGCTCTTTTGCTTCCCGCCGGTCAAATTGATGAACATCTCGTAAAAGCAAATTCCTGGTGTACGGTACGGTACAAAGTCAGATGTACATGTAGCTACTCTGAGGAGGAACGAGCCAGTCAAGGACGACCAACTTCCAGCCAGCCAGGAAGCAACCAAAGCATCAATAGTCGTCTTTAGCGAAAAAGGGTGACATTTGCCCAGCCTACATGCGACCGATACGAAGGCAAAAGCGTCAAGTCCGTCCCCACAACATTCGGCTACCGGTAGCTACCGGTACTAGCTAGCTAGCTAGACGCGACGCCCACACAGCCTTTCGTGACCGCTACTAGTACAGCTGGCTGGCGAGGTACGACTGTACCGGATGATAGCTGCTGGCGGCTTCCATAATGACTTGGTCATTGATTGATTCAGAGTTAGTCTTTTACAGGTGTTTATGACTCATTTATGACCGAGTCATACAAGTCGTACAGTCGAACCACCTGCAGGCCAAAAAAGTTGGAGATCTCACATGTTGAAGCTGTCGTGAAAAGATGGTGATTTGCCTGGCTGATGCGGCAATTTGACAGAACCCAAACATATCAACCGAGACACCAACAAGCAGTTTGATGGGCTGTTGAACATGCTGATCTTGTGCCTTGCTACTCTAGCTAGCATCTGGCTGGATGCTTCACAAAGTATCCCCTGCAGCATTGTACTAAGGAAGAACCTAAATCGGTAGATCAAAGCCAACTCCCTGATTGTTATTCTACAAGGTCATTGATAATTCATGTTCAAGACCAACCACTTTATGTCCTCCCAGCAGAATCTACACTTGCTAGCTACCGGTAGCTATCTGATTGCGGTTGGAAGCCCAGTATTGGAACCTAAATTCTTACTAGTAAATGTTATCTTGTTATGTTATCTGTAAACCACCTTAATTTGAAGGCTGGTGCTTTTGATTGATTTGTTTTAAATGTAATGGCAACAGAATCTGCTCGAGTCAGATCCACCATGATTTGTAAGGAATAGTCCAAATGTGGTTCAGCAGCCATCTTAGTTTGGGTGGTGCGTCAAGGTGTCAAGGTGCCATGCCACCGAACTCCTTCCCAACCAATCCAGCCAAATGTACGCACAGTGAACACAAAAGCAATGCTTGCTTTCTTTAGAAAGCTCCAGCAGCAGCATGGTCCAAGTCACCAGAGGCCATGACATCAAAGATACAGAGGTCCTTCTCATCATCAGCCCAGTGCTCACAGACCTTCTCAGCAGTGGCCCTGGCAATAGACTCTCCAAGTCGGCGAGCATAACTCTTGGGGCCGGGCATGACACACGTCTGGGGGAACTGGGGTTCACGGTTGACCGAGAAAAGCTTGACATCAGTGTCACGGACTACCGGGGGTGTAAGGTGTAGGGTGAGTTATGGGTTCTCTGAGATCAAGAATCATGGATGAAGAGAATCAAACTTACCTTGCCATTCCTGTCCAAACTCATTGGCATCAGTGAATTCAGTGTTGTTGCGGCCCAACCAGTTGCCAGTGGGGTATGCACCAAGAAGACCCTTGCTGTTTCCGTAGTGCTTGATATCAGCGGCATCCATCTTGACATTGACCCAGTCCTTGAAAGTCTGGATGACAATATTCCTTCCATCTGCAAGGTGAGTGATGAATTTGTGCTTCTTGTTTTCATCAACAGAATAAGTCACATTGTGGCCTCCAAGAGTGGCTGGCATGGAGGCCTGTCCAATACCATTCAAAAAGTATTTCCATGGGAGCTGACTTGCAGGACATCATCTCCAATGCGCAAGGCAGCAGCTTCAATGTAGGAGTACTGGTAGCGAGCTGTGGTCCTGACGTGGATATCCATGCCTTGGCCATTGTTGAAGTCCTTGTTCTCAAGGAAGACAAGATCACACTGTCCATGGAAGTCATACCACTTCTTGTCCCAAGTTTGGATGTGGGGATCACCAGCAATCTGTCCAGTGGTGGGGATACCAGCTGCAGCACAAACGCCAGAGATTGAGAAGGTCTGGGGGTAGAGGGCACTACATTGTTCCCGGAACACAACAGAGTTTCCTTGAAGGATGGTGTAGGCATCCGATGGAGCATTACAGTCAGGGCTTGGGAAGTCAAACCAGGCCCAATCATTGTACTGATCCGCCGATCCACAGCTAACAACATGCATAGGGAGGGTGTTGTCTTTGCACAGATATCCAAGGGCACTCTCATCAACATTAACGTTGTCTCCAACGTATTGAATAGCCACGGAAGGGTCATTGTTCTTTTGGACCTGGATGGTGTGACTTGGACTTACAGCAGGAGCGGTGGTTTGATGCCAGTGCTCAATGAGCACACGGAGATCTCCGGCAGGACTGATGCAGGTGTAGATCTGAACACCATGACCAATGGTTGTTCCAAGGAAGCCCAAAAAGGATGCAGCAAAGAGGATTGAGGATGAGAACTTCATGGTTGTTGGTAGTTTGTTGAGGACAAAGAAACTTGCTTTTGGAGCTGCTTTTGGCTTTTGCTGCTTTTGGTTTGTGGAGGAATCCAAATTGTGAGCTTTTGTTGGATGTTGTCTCTCTGTGCTCGAGCGGTTCTGTGAATGATTGGCAGCCAGTTTCGCGCGACAGTGGTTATATTTTTGTTTGTCGCTTACGATAATGGCCCTCTTGCCTTGGAGCGATTTCTACTTATTCATATGTTCGAGCGGTTGAGAGCATCGCATCGTCGGTGGATAAAGTGGGTGACCTGGTGCGACCTACTAGTCCTGCCGCTAGGTGAAGTGTTTGCCTAAGTATTTGAACCGTGATTGAATCTTCAGTCACTATCAGTTTTGAGCATCTCATTCGAAGTGAGATTCCGTTAAAGCTTACTGAGTTTGTGACTTTTTCAGTTTTAAATCAGCTTCTTTTCTTTAATGCTTTGGTTCCTGAGTCTTGTCGCGAATCGACTGACTAGGTAGGACCGGTAGTACTGATTGATCTAGTGTAAAGTTTCTAATGTACTCGTTGTTGATACTAAGCTTCGGTCACGAGTCATGGTAGCTCACCACGTCAAATCTTACTGTTCGTCAGTCCTCCGTTCACTCATTCACTCCTACTCTTTGTTTTTATACTGGTAAAATGCAGTCCCGAGCGGTGCTTCACCGGATGTCTTCTCGTGACTCGACTCAGAAGCGAAACATTTATTTGTTTCTTCTTTGCCAGTTTTGTTTTTCGTTTTCCTCTTCCTCATGCCACCCTACCGGTAGCTAGCGGTAGCATTCCATCATCAATCTCATCATATCCTGCATCCAGTTATCCCATCCGAGTGACCGTATCCAACGTATTCAATCCATCGGAGAGAGTGTTGGCCGTGTTCTTACTGTATCAGGGTTTTCAGCTACAGCGTCTAGCCAGCCAGCTATCTATCTAGCTAGCGTGTGCTTTCGGACAGCCAGACTGCATCGAGCAAGAAAAATTGTCAGTCAAGTCACAATGAAGCGCCCCATCCATCTTTGCGCTCGTCCTTTCTCTGAGTTCATGTGGCTCCCTTCCTCGACGACGTTGGAGCAGGTAATGGATCAACTGGAGACGTTGTTCCAGCTCGAATCTTCGACCTACCAACGAAACGATTACATGGCATTGTATTATTCCAACAACAACAACAACAACAACACGCGTTCTCGTCATCCTGCCATGAACGAAAGGACACGGCAGAGCATGGTCGAGCTTCTCTATGAGATTGGTGATTACTGTCACTTTCGTCGAGAGACAGTGTCCTATGCCGTTTGGAATCTCATGGACCGCTATCTCAGCTCCTCTCAACAAAGTCCACTTATGGAATTCACCACGGCCGACTATCAACTGGTAGCTTCGACCTCCCTATTCATTGCCGTCAAAGTTCTGGAACCCGTCAGTATGGATGTGCAGTCCTTGGCCGATCTCAGTCAAGGGGCATTTAGTGCGGACGATATTCTGGACATGGAACGAACCATTTTGGCCACATTGCAATGGCGCATTGCGCACGGACCGACACCCATCCAGTTTGTCCAACTCTACCTTTCCATTCTACAAATGGACGGACGCGTCTTGGCCGAATCTGAAGTCTTTGATATGCTCTTTGAACATGCCCAATATCAGGTCGAATTGGCCGTCATGGATTACAAACTCGTACAGTCCAAGCCTTCCGAAATCGCATTGGCGGCGCTCTGGAATGCCTTGGAATGCAATTTGCACGATGGTGGCGTCATAGTACAACAATGGCAGCAGCAGTTGGTACAGCAAATCGCC
The DNA here is from genome assembly GCA_903772945.1 of Seminavis robusta. Taxonomy (NCBI): domain Eukaryota; phylum Bacillariophyta; class Bacillariophyceae; order Naviculales; family Naviculaceae; genus Seminavis; species Seminavis robusta. Next base: position 16,505 of record CAICTM010001013.1, on the reverse strand, counting down.
ACACTTCCTCCAAGTCTGCACGACAAACTACCGTCCCTTCAGTTGCAACTGTGCAAACTCCAATACGCCGCCGAACAAAGTCAACAACGAGCCGAACAACCACCGTTGCTACCAAGCACGACGACGACAGAGGTCGAACGCGACGAACCACGCAATCCCACAGATGATTGCTACTACGACTGCAACGACGATGAGGATCACACCGAGGCAGAGTATGACGAAGAAGCGGCCCTCGCCATGTTCCCCAGTCCAGTGTCCGTCACCTTGCATCCCATGTCCGCACGGCACTATAGTGCAGCTAAGGATGCCGTGATGCTGGCACAGGACGATCCGGAGTGCTTCTCCTTGGGTTTCTCCTTGCTACGACGGTTCTTCTTCTTTGCCTTGGCATCTCCCTCTGGTTGACTTCCAGCTGGCAGCTAGCCTTCTACTCTAGTAACGTTCATAATGCTTCCTTTAACTTGCACACATCGGTACTGTAGTTAGGTAGGTACGTTATGTAGCACGTGCATGCAAGAATTACTTGTAGCCTTGGCGTTGGCGCTCCTTGTATGGGGCGAAACGGCAAGAGCTTTGGCAACATGGAGTGTATATGATCCATCGGATGACTCGACTCGACAAGACTGCTACACAAACAAGCGAGAGCGCTGTGTAGCGAGGAACTGACAATCCAACCAACAAGAATGACACGTTGACGCCTTCTAAGCCATACCCGCTCCGTCCCTCTCGGGTGATCCGGTTGCAACCAACGTCAGACTGCTTCCTGGCGCATTATTTGAGCCAACCCTTGGCAACAACAGCAACATGGCCACAACAAGCTCAACCAAGACGGCCGAGCTCAATGTGGGTGGTAGCAAATATGAAGTTTCCAGGTCCTTGATTGAACAATATCCCGACACAATGCTGGCTCGTCTCGTATCCGAGACTTGGCAAAGAGATGAACAAGAAATCTTCATTGATCGGTCGGGTCTTCGCTTTCAGTACGTGTTGGACTACATGAGAGACAAAAAGGTGCATGTGGGTCTTGGCATCCTCGTGGCTGCAATCAAAACAGAGTTACAGTACAGTACTTTGGCTTTGAAAGCATCCCTCAGGACGCGATTGATGGAGGCTGTTCCAGTCTACAGGCTGCCAAGCACATGTTCCAAACCGCGGAGGACTACAAAGCAACAATCCAGGAGCTAGATCAAACAAAGGAGCATATGGAGCTAGCCCACAAATGCTTTCAAACTTTTTCACAGAGTCAGGTCTTTTCGAAGCTGAATTCAGAGGTCTTTGCAACTTGCTTGGCCAAGTACGGGTAGTGCTATGGATCTAGCTCTTCAAGTTATGCCAACCGACAACATTGCCTTTATTTGGGGGAGTTGGCTTTTGACCAATCATAGATCGTATGAAATCTCGTTGATTTCAGTTTTCAGTGTGAGGCTCTTCAAGTGGATGAACTCTACGATACCGCCAGCCACATTTCGCAGGAGTTTATGTGTTACTTGGTTCCTCACAACTTCTTGGCTTCTCCGAGCTTGCTTGTGAACGCACTCTTCCGCAATCTAGCTGCTATTAGAGGCAGAGTTGAAACATTACTATGCAGAACGTGTACTCTAGCTAGTGGCGGAGAGGAACGTTACACCTACAGCCTACCGGTAGCACCAACACGAACAGCGCCCCAACAATTCTATACCATTCATGTCTGGATTCACATCTGATAGGGCGGCAACCAGGAGAAACGTCCTGACGCTTTGTGAAGATGCATTCATATGTAAGATCGCTTGACTTGACTTGCTCTTCCCTGTCCAAGCCGTTTACCCACGCCTCTTGGTACTGGGGCCTTGTTCTTCCTCGTCATGAGATTCTTCACGACATCGACCATGCTTTTCACGCAAGGCCTGAGCTACCTTTCTTCGAGCCCGCACGTCTCCAACATCGTGCCACTTGCTCATGGTGCCCTCCTCGGGGTCGGTAAGGGTTAAGAAGCGTCCGGAAGGGTTCTTTTCTCGCCAATGCCTCACGACGTCATCGGCAACCTTTGGTTTGTCGAGCTTTGACGCCTGTGCATATCTATCCTTGTAATTTTCTACCATGAGTCGAAAGTTGATATTCCTACAGGACGTTGTAGAATGGCAAACTTGAGCACTTGAAGGAAGCAACCTTTTGGACGACGACCCCAAGAAATGAATACATACCCGATGTGATTGGAAGCGCCACCACCACGTCCGAACATGACATCGTGCTGCCCGGGATACTCAATGTCTTCCATGGGATGAGAGCTGATGTTCGCGGGATTCTGTTGGCCGCCGCAGCCACCACTCCCCGTGGAATTGGAACTCCCGCTACTGATCGCGTGGTTTCTGTTTTCGGGAGGACTCGTGACGGTGGACACGGATGACGATCCAACGTAGTGTAAGGCCTGCTGTATTTGATTGGATGTTACCTGGCCTGGCTGTTGCTGAGATTGCTGCAGCATGTGCGTGGCGATGAGATTGGCGGCCTTTGCCATGAGTTCTGTATTGCCACTTCCTTGATGTAAAGCCTGTAGGGCCAACTGAAGGTTCGGGCCACTACTGCTGTGGTTCGGAATTCCTCCCTGCGCTGGCGCCGAGCTGCTTCCAGCCGAAATGGTGCTTGATTGGACAGGAGTACTGCTCATTGATGTGGTGAGTTGGGGATATGACGATACCTGCTGGGGAATGGTGGCCACAGGAGCTTGGGCTACACCAATTGCATGTTAGACTTCCAAGAAGCCATAGGGGCAGAGACAATGATCGCAGCGAATAGGAGCACAATTGTACGCGTACCTGCTACAGTGGTAGAGCTTTGACCGCCCTGTTGCTGCAAGAACTGCTGAAGCAACTGTGCCAGGCCATCTGATTGCACCGGTTGCGCGGGCGGCATCTGTGCCATAGCGGGGGGTGGTCCTTGCCTGGGCGCTGTATGTATACATACCGTACGAGGCCATGTGATCGTACGAACCGATAATCGGTTAGCGTCGGCTTGTGTATATACCATACGTCCGTTATGGGAGTACCATCACTCCATCATCCGTTCTGACACACTTACTCTGATACCCCAAGTTTGCCAAGGCTGCGCTTTGCGCCGCTGGTGCATTAGAGGATACCTCAAGGTTGCCAATGGGAGGAATAGCCACTGCTGGCATTTTGCGGTCGTCTTGCTGGGGGCGTTGCTGCTGCTGGTTGGAGATCACGTTGGCCAGCTGAAGCAATAAGTTGTTGACATTGGTATCTGGAGTCGCCGCCTGCTGTTGCTGATTCCTTTGGATCTGCTGTCTTTGTTGGGTTACCAGGTTCTGTTCTCTCTGAAGGCTTTGGATACGGAGCTGCTGTTGTTGCTGTTGCTGCTGAGACACCGTGGCGTTAGTCTGAAGCAGTCGGAGGGGTTCGGGTGCCGGTTGTTGCTGCTGTTGTTGCCCTTGAAGTGCAGAAATAATCTGATTTAGACTCTCATTGCTATTGATCCCAGAGCTTACCTGCTGCGGCTGTGGCGGCTGGAGCTGCTGGGCTTGTTGCGTATCCTCCTGCTCCCGTAAGAGCTGCCTGAGGACGCTGTTCGTAACCGCATCCTGGTCCACTGATCCCACTCCACCTTGAAGTTGCTGCTGCTGAAGAAGAAGCAGGAGGATGGCGTTGGTTCTCTCGTCGCCTCCACCGCTTGCCATATTGTTGATAACCTGCTATCGTTCCTATCCCTTCAGCCACTAGCTCTTGGTGGTTTCCTTGTGGTCTTGTAGTTCGTAGTGAGTCAGTTTGCTTCTGTTGTTGGGAGGAGCGTGAAACCGAAGTGAAATAATTATGTTCCAGGAGCAAGCCCGCGGCCAACCCCAGCAGAGTTTGTGTGGCAACCTTCTGTTTCGTTCTGGCAAGGTCCCACCTGAAAGTTCAAAGCATAAACTACGTAGCAGAACACTATTTTAACAGCGACTTATTAGACTAGACTAAACTAGTACTTAGAGCAGTGTACGGGTACTAGTGCCGGTACTGTATGCCAGTTGCCGGTACCCGTACGCGGCAGCTTGAAGCTTTCAAAACTTAAGGGTGCATCTTGACTTTCCGAACCGGAGGAAAGGTGATTCTTAATTAAATGCAGTCAGTCCAGTCGACATTCACATCTGAGAAATCGTACTGGGTATTTTTACTTAAGAGTGACTGATGCTTCACAGTAGAATGATTACCAAAAGTACATCTGTCAAACCATTCTTGAAAACAACAAAAGGAAACTCAATGAGAAATGAATTAACGGTCAATCGCAACGCAAGCCAAAACAGGCTTCCGTGAGACGGAAACCTTCCAATTAAGCTTTGCCACTTGCGTCAGGCCTGCTCCGATGTCACGTAAGACTTGTCAGAATCTGATTTTCTTGGCTTTCCCTTCCCAGTCACTTTCAAACCTCCACAAAACCTCCGATTTCGTTGTTACGTTAAAATGAGAAGCGTCTGCTGTGCTTTTGTGGGTCGCAGCGTCTTGCCATCAACCAGAAAGGTGAAGAAATCCAGCTAACAACTTTTCTTTGTGTTGTGTTGTGGCCCAACAGCTGGCCCAACTCAGTCTGACTGTCCGAGATGCTTCGAAAACTTTGTCCACTGTGGTGTGTGGTGCCAAAGTGCCAAAGACGATATCACCTAACATACCGGTACTCATACATGTACTGTATTACTAATATTCAACCGCAGTCACATGATCGAGGGTATGTGGAAAGGGGGAGTTGTATCGACTGGTGGGACTTACCCTGTAGTCATAGTAGTGAGTTCGCCCCTACTTAGGCCTAAGTACTGTATGGTTATCCTTTATTGGGGTATGGTGATACGGATAAGTCATTGAGAGTAATTTGCCAGGGAAAACCAGGCATTGGCGCTTACCGAAAACAACCATTTATTTGTTTAACACCTCTCAAATTGAATCTAAATAGTGTCTTTGGCTTAAATCTCACTCTCAAGCTGAAATGTCACTTAGAGAGTGCAATTTCAGTGCCTTAGTAAAATTTCAGCCGGTATCGCGCTTATTAACACGAGGACTTATGCAATTTCAGCGTCACTATGTAATTTCAGCACAACTGCTGAAATTGCACTCACTCGCTATAATTGTACCGCTTCAAAAGATATGACTAGGATTTAAGTAGTGAATCCCAACAATTTGTTGTTTCGGTGAGCGCCATTTGAGGGTATCCGATACTACTCAGAATCGCATTGGTAGTTGCATCGGGTGCCTCAAAATACAACTTTTCTTTGCCAAAATACAACTCCAATCGTACGAAAGACCACAAGTCACACACAAACGTTCCGCAAAACTCGAAGACTTATGGTCCCGGAACCTCTCTCTTTGTGTTGAGAGAGGGTAAACTCCCAAAGATCCCCTCTGATTCAACTGCCGTATCCCGGGTACGGTGGCTTGGCCGTTGGATTTTCCTGTTGGATGGAGTCAGTTCGCTCGTCATTATCTCCAAATCGCTCATAAATTTCGATCCAGCACTTTTAACAGCGAAAGCTATGCATCGATTTGTACTCGCTCTTTTGTTGCTCTCGCTCTTTTGTTTGTTATTCTCGCTCTTTTTTTTGTTATCGCTCACCATGGCGAGGAAGCGCAAGTCACTTGATCAGCAGTACCGGCCGGCCGTTGCCAGGTTTATGGGTTGGAAGCATGATCGTCACTATAATAACAGGAAGAACTTTACACAGGTATGTCACTCCTTCGCTCCTTCGCCAAATCGCTCCACGATTTTACTCTGCCGGTCGCTCACACCATGGTCGCTCTTCTTCATTTTTCTTCAGGAGGAGTTCCTAGCCATTACACCCACTGATGTCGCCCAGTTCCTGAACTTCCTTGCCTATGGAAAAATCAACCCAGGGCCCAATGACCGCCCCACCCACAAGAGATCTACCACTCTTGAACAATACAAGAAGGCAATCAGCCACTTCCATCCGAACCGCCACGCATCATGGGCTGTTGGTTCCAATGTTGGGAATCCCACTCGATCCAGGGTTGTCAATGAAGTGATCAAAGCTGTGAAGAAGGCCGAGGTCAGGAAGCAGGGCGGGAAATCCAATGTCAAGAGGGATCCGCAAGACCATTCGCATTGTGGAACGCGATGGAGGAGCGAATATTGACACGATGATCAAGATCCCAACCATGTTGAAGGTTCAGTTTCACTTGATTGGCCGCACTGATGATTTGACCAACATGGAGATTTTGGATCTGCGCAGCCACTCCAAGTTTCCAAACTTCGCTCTTGAAACCAAGGTATCCTGGAGCAAGAATGTCCTGGAGGAGCGTGCTTGCCCGAACCAAATCATGTTGGGTGCCGCTGACCTTGACTTTTGCGTCTTGACTATTTGGATCGAGACTCGTCTTGAGAGGGGACACGGTGATCCCAAGTTTCTGTTTGGCCATTACCGTGTCGACGATGAAGAAGCGTTCCTTGCCGCCATCGAAACTCTGGACAACGACGAAGAGTTCGATGAGACGACGATTGAGACGGAGTCTGACCAAGTCAACGCCTGGTACCAACGGGCTTTGAAGAAGGCTTGGAAGGACTCAGAGTTCGTGGAGCTTGCGGCTCAAGTCCAGGGAAGCCTTGGTACCCACAGTGTGCGCAAGTTGCCTCCAACCTACGCTGCTGAGTGTGGGATTACCCAGTCCGAGAATGAAACTCGGGGTCGCTGGAAGGGAGAGAAGAATGGACACATCGTCCATGTGTACATCAACTTGGAGCAGCTTCCCACCGACGCCAAGGTTGCTGGAACGCTCGCTGTTGGTGGTCCCGTCAAGTACAGCATCAAGGGCGACAGTGGAGTGGACCATGGGTTCATCGGTGAGCATGTCTGTCCGAAGATGTGTGACTTCTTCGCTGACGACCCAAGCAACAACATCGCCATGGTGCTTGGTCCAGCCTTGCTTTGGGCTGCGATGGAACCTGGCTTGGAGCATATGATGACGGCTGAGATTCGCAACCGCATCCAGACGGAGTATGCCCAGCTTCGAACCACTTTGGATGAGGATCCTGGGGCCAACTACAACCCAGTGGCCAAGATCCCTCTCACAATCTACAAGGTAACCAATGCATTGCACATTACTGAGTTGGCTCCCATCGCCCAGGTCCAAGCTGGTGCTGAGCCCTTGGTTGGAGGTGCTCCTGGTGGTGTCAACATGGAACAGCTCAACCAATTGCTTGCTCTCCAACATAGGACTCAGCAGGCGATCGAGGAAGCCCAGCAGATCTTGGCACAGGACATCAGCTCGTTGAGGGGCTATGTTTCGACCAACATTGCCATTGTCAACAAGAATATTGGGAGGATCAACCACTTCCAGTTGATCGCGAGGGGTGGTGGTGCTCCAAGGCTTCCGCTTCCTGGTGCGCCCGGTGGAGCTGGCGTTGGTGGTGGTGCTGCGGGAGCGGCGGCGGTGGTGGTACTGCGGGAGCTGGCGGCGGTGGTGCTGCTACAGCGGGCGGAGGACTTCGATCCTGCTGTAGGCATAGCAAAAACAAATTTTATATGTCATTTTATACTTAAGAATCTTTTGTGGTTACTGTTTCTTGTTGTATTTTGTTATCTTGTTTGTGATCTGAGCGACTTTGTCTTTGCCGCTCTGCCAATGCCGATCACGTACTAGTAGCTACTAGCTAGTAGTAGTAGTCAGGACTTTGCGAGTTTTCGAGTTTCGAGTTTCGAGTGATTTTGCGATCTTTTGCTTGGATTGACTTCTTCTTCTTCTTCTTCGTTTTCGAGATTCCGTTGCCTTCGACATTGCTTCCCTTGGTCGATTCAAAGCAGGATTCCCTCCTTCGTTTATACCAGTATCGATGTTCCAGTGAGCGAGAATGGTCGAATGGTCAAAACACCGTAAAGGTAAGGAAAGACAGGGTAACACGTAGAGCCTGGTACTCCATGTACACGGTTGTATTCCTGGTTTGTTAGAGGGGTTATACCTTTACTGTATTACTAATATACAACCATACTAGCATAGTAGAGGGTATCAGTCTTTGGGGGATTGCACTGGTTGGTGGGACCCACCTCTAGTCATAGTAGCACCGGCCACCCCCTACTTAGCGCTAAGTAAGGGAATCTGGTATTGGGGAATGGTGATACTATTAAATTCCTGAGGGTAATCTGCCGGGGAAAACCAGTCATTTGAGGGTATCCGATACTACTCAAGTAGCACTGTGGGTTGTATCGGCAACCCCAAAATTCAACTTTTCGCCTAAGTATTTTTAGCAATCGTGCATAAAATACAACCTAGTCACACACAAACCTTCCGTGAAACCCAGAGACTTAAGGACGCGGAACCTCTCTCTTAGTACTGAAAGAGGGTAAGCCCTCGAAGATCCCCTCCTATCCAACGCCTGTATCATGGGTACGACTGCATCCAACGGCAAGTTTCATTGGATCGATCCTTCATTCTTCACCGAATCTCTACATAAATTTGAATGGAGTGCAAAAGCTATGCATAATCGCTATTTTGTTTCTTCGCTCATCTCTCTAATTTGTTTACTCACTGATTTGTCGACCATGGCGAGGAAGCGCAAGTCACTTGATCAGCAGTACCGGCCGGCCGTTGCCAGGTTTATGGGTTGGAAGCACGGTCGTCACTATGATAGCAAGAAGAACTTTACACAGGTACGTCGCTCCTTCGCTCCTTCGCTCCTTCGCCTCTTCGCCAAATCTGTCATTTCGGTCGCTCCACGATTTCACTCTGTCGCTCGCTCATACCATGGTCGCTCTTCTTCATTTTTTCAGGACCAGTTCCTAGCCATTACACCCACTGATGTCGCCCAGTTTCTGAACTTCCTCCCAAGAATTCTCCTAAGGATGTCAATATGTTCTGGTCTAAGACGATGGGCTCTTTCGTCATCTACCTATGCACCGCAGCGAACCACCTCAACAACAGCAAGGAAAAGATTTCGGAATCGACTGCCAATGGATATTTCTCATGTGTTGGTGAATATTTCACCACAAAGTTCAGGCATGAAACCCTGATCCCTATTTTCGGTGAAAAGGAATGGGGAAAACTTCGAGATAAAATCAAGGCATTGTACCATGAATTCAACAGGGCCTCAGGAACTCCCGCGAAGAAAGTAAAACCTTCCAGCAACCAAGAAGACCATGAAGCGATTGCGACTGGTTGTGTATGGTCAGGTACCGCTGCAGCGGCTGAATTTTGGCACCTCCTCAACAGTACTTTCCATTGCAGTAGAAGGGGTTCAGAAGTCGCACTCTTAACTCCCAGTGGAATGTCTGTTATCGAAGTCATCAAATCCATCTATCAGTACCGGGTACTACAGGCCGCATTGCAACGCCAAAAGGACAATCCTCTTCAAGAAATCCAGATCTATCTGCACAGGAATGGAGTCCTTGAGGACTTTTATTTCAGCCTGGTATATATGCTCGTCATGGCTGGGTGTGACAACGAGTATACTTTTCAAACTACTCCATAGCAGGGCTGAAGACTACAAGCAGCTTCGATGTTATTGAGGCAAACGCGTGCCGACCTCCATGGTACTACACTTCTACTCGAGCTCTCGTAGAAGTGTACGAGAAAACCTGGCACGCATTTGAATCTTTAAAACCGAAGCTGCCTGTAAAGGTGGAAATTCCAAGTCGACTGTGCCGGCCCTTTGGAAAACCCACTTCGATAAACTAATACAAGAATTGGAAGAGCTGAAGATTCCCATTAACAAAGCGCTAAGATCACATTGCAACAAGCGCGGCTCCAATCAGCTCATGGCCGAATCACACTCTGCATCAGGCCTTCCTCAATAGTTTCGATCCGGTTGGAAAGGTTCTGCAAACACCCTGCTCAAGTACATTACATGATCGGTTGTTCTTTCGCGGCATGCTGGAAAATGTGTTGCTGGGTGGCATTCCAGAATTGGTGATGACATTGTCGGTGGTCAGCCTTCACCATTCGATGATATTGCGGCATCACCTTCATCCCCATCCCCTCCTCCCTCGCCCACAGATTCTGAAGATGTTATCGCAACCACCTTGGTTTCAGGTGACCGTGAGAAACTCCAACATTTCGCTGATGCACTATTCGAAGACGATACTACCGGACAATGCGATCCCCGAGTCAGAGAACTGTTGACCGCGTCGTTGCTCTTACGATTCGAACAGTTTTGTGATGTGTTAAGAAGGCATCCGTCAGCATCAATTCCGGAGCTTACATTCAAAAATTACGACCCTGAAGACGATCGATTCGACATAGAGAAATCTGACGCCTATGACACCATCCGTGAGAATCTCTTCGTCTGCCGTGTTGAACAGGACATAGAGAAATCTGACGCCTATGACACCATCCGTGAGCATCTCTTCGTCTGCCGTGTTGAACCGGCCTTAGAGAAATCTGGTGTGGATAAATTCCTCTTAATCCGCCCGCAATGCCTTCCTTTGTCGGAACATCCCAGGGCTTCCTATAGAGAAGCTACCTCTATATGGAGGGAAAGGCAGCAGTGTCTTGATGGATCCCCGTTGTTTCGTAGACCATGTAAGACCCGCATCGGTTAACACCCCTTCACCTGCACCCCGTCCTCACTCTTTCTCTTTTTTCAGTCAACGCCCTTGCGACCACAACTCAGTCGACCCATGTCATTGTCCAAGAACTCCGCCATCGTGACGTCATTCGTGATGAACGATGGAGGAGATCCTATGATTACGGAAATTTGCAGGGAATGGCCGAAACCCTTCAAATGCTCAAAGACCATTTCATTCCACCCGCTCCCGAGCCTACACCCGCCCCTTCTAAGGGTGTGATGAAGTTCTCTGTTACCAGTAAAAGTCTCACCAAGAACTCCTCTATTGCAGATGTGACAACAAAATTCTTCGTCGATAACTATCCAGCTGGTTTTGCTCTAGATAAGGAAAGCGACCTGTGGAAGGATCTGGGTAAAGACCAACACAAGAAACTCTGTAATCAATTCGCTGCGATAAAATGTGCTGTTAGAATGATGCTCATGCATGCCGATTCGTTTCCCCTTAATCCCGACAAGTGTTCTATTGAAAGCATGGCAAAGCTAGCAGAGGAAAAGATCCAAAACGACTTTGGATTCACCAAGACTGAAACCATTACCGTCTACAAGGTTCAAAAGCACTCCAAGACAAAGCAACTCCAGGTCACACTCAAGTTTCCGGCTAGCACCACGGAGCTGGTACGCAATTATTTTAAGAATGAATAGTTTTTAATTATTATTATTATTATCATTTAGGTTTCTTCATGTATTTATCTATAGGATTCAAAGACAAGAACGCCTTCAACGCTCTGCTTCCCGTTTTATTCTTGACATGCTTGGCATACTGATCAGACTGAGCGGGCATTGCATGTTTTCGAGTCTTCTTCACCCCCGTAAGCTCTAAAAGCGATGGCTGAGTAAGCCCATCCTTCTTCACAACATTGAAATTATCACCGTAATGCTTAATCTCTCTGTTTGCTACCAGTACAACTAACTTAGCTCTAATAGCAGCTAACTTATCCTCGGTTTTGTTGAGCGTGGTCACCTCCCAAAAATTGATTAATTCCTTTCGATTTACTTTCACTGTACCGTCCTTCAACACAGGTTCATCACCAAACAATGTTTTCGTCCTGATGTAAATAGTAAACAAGTCCTCCATTTTGAAAATAATGAGATCAACAAACTAAGTTCGGCTTCATCCATCGCCTTCTACAGTATTAACGTCAGCACACCACCATGACTTGATTTGAATCTAGGAGCGACTGTGCTAACACGTGACATGGAAAAATTATAGAGTTTGGGTTATGAAGCAAATACCGAAACTACTAATACCCGCACTGGTCCCCCGGTCCCCCTACTGTTTTAGTATAGTTTCAGAAGATGCATCTGAGATTCATCCGGTCCCCCGGGTCCACCAGAGCAAGTGTGCGCTAAAGGTGATTTAGGCTTGCCTAATATTACACAGACCTCTGACCCTGACCCAAAGTACTATTTTACTATAGGAAAACGATGGGTCGGGTTTTCGATCCTGACCCAAACTCCTCTGACCCATCCAAAATCCTCTGACCCAACATAGAAGCGCGAATAAAGAGGTCTGTGAGCAAAGCCAATATTACACAGACCTCTTAACCCTGACCCAAATCCCGGGTCTCTCTTCCTTATTATTTTTGAAAGTGTTGGGGCAGGGTTTCCCCATTTGAAGCCCCGTGGTGTTTGAGCTTCCATCCCATTCTATATGCCGTTCACTGTTCATCGTCTGACCCATTCAAGCCGCGGCGATTGAGCGTACCTCCTCTGATTCAATTCATCTGACCATTTAGACGCGCATCCGTCGTTCATGGTCCATCCCATCCTATTAGCTGTTCATGCCATCGTTCGCTGTTCGTTGTTTACTAAAGTTAAGGTCTAGGTCTAACTGTTTGTCATCGTTCACAGGATCGGTTATAAACCTTTTGTTCGAATCAAACAATGCATCCTCCGCTATGTGATCCCTCTTTCGTTTCAGCATTGCGGCAGCCCTCTTATGATTTCACGTAAAACTCTACTCCTGTTTTTGTTTAAAATACCCCGAAGCGTTTCAACCATCTTCTCTTCTTCAGCGGTAAGGGCCACTGGTCTCTCTTCGGGTGTAACACTCATCGCAACCTCTTCTCCTCCTATAGGTTTATATTTTTGGTAAAGCCATGAAGCAATTTTCGACCCAGTGTACTTTCTTTTCAGTTGTATCAACCACCTAGCATTGTTAACAACACTCGCCTCTTATTCATTCTCGATCTCCTCAATCTGCCTCGACATGTTCCTTCGTCTGAACTACTCTCCAAAGTCCACCCTCCTCTTTCCATGCAATTTTACATACCAACCATCCTCATCGTAATCGTCTTCGTCTATGAAAACCTTATCTTCGGGGTGTAAATCGTTCCATCTTTCCTTTAAAATAATATGCGGCACCCACTTCCATGTATCATGGCTTATATCCATAAAAGCCTCTCTATCTTCTCCGTAGAGTGTATCAGGTTTATGTAAATCGTTCCTACATACGACGATTTTCACTTTGTTCTTTTAAAACCGAACTGCCTCGGTCATGAATTTTGATGCAAATGTTTGCCCATTCTTGATGTGCTCCATCATTCCAAATGCTCCTTTAAGGAATGCCAGCTCACCCTTCGCCTTGGGGATTTCAATGATTAACAGCTCTAGGGTATGCTTGAAATCCTTGATAGTATCCATCATGTCCCTAGCAGGTGCGACCGTCATGATCAAACAGGATCCTTCTCTCCGTTGATTGTACTCGAACTCCAAGCGCTCCATCATTTTACTTTTCCCTTGGCGAGTCTGCATGCTGTGAACAGTGATAATCTCACGACCATTGTTCGCCCCCATCAGCTTACACCTCAATTCTCTCGCCCAGAGATGCTCCCTTTCAGATCTTTCTGGTTCGTGTACTGGTGTGACATCGTTCATCAATTTTCTAGTGTAAGCTTCACCTCCAGGAGCAGCCATCTGATTCGGGAAACGGTACCTCAATTCCTTTAGATCTTGGACACCCTCCTCGTATATAGCATTCCGAAGATCATGTCGATCGGTGCGACTGCCCTTATGATTCGTGTCACAGAAGATTCAGCCTTCCTGTCATTCCCGTCCTTGATGTAATAGTCGAGCTTAGACCGAACAGATGCAATCCAAACACCACCAGGCCATTGCACATCGGCACCGTCGTCTGTAAGTGATGGGTTTGTATATAGACATGCAAGTGTAACTTTCCTGTATCAGGACACACCTCCTTACCCTCGACATAGCCACACCATTTTTCTTTTTTCAACATTTGTTTCAATTCCGCTCGGTGAATTACAGAAGTGTCCCAGAGTGTCAAACATATATGCTGGAGTTTCGCTCGTTTTTTCTTCTCAGGTGCCGCCAACACCCTTCCGTCGTCATCCACTAATTCCTCGTTGTCTTCTCCATCTTCCACGACTCCTTCTAAATCTGACTCAATCGTCCCAGTCACGGACTCATTCGTAACTGTGTCAACATCCGTCAGAACCGATTCTCCATAGGTTTCAAAATCATTGAGATCTCTTACAAACTCCATTTTGGAAAAATATTGAAATGAACAAACTAAGTTTCATGTTTCCATTATTTTCGTGCCAATTCATTTACACCCCGCTCGGAACGCTCGCGCATACCAACCCCTCCATGCACCATGTATACCAAAACAAGACCCGTTCAAACCCAAACCGACTTACATAGACTTCTATTCAACTCACCCGGCGTTAACACTCAATTGACCATTCCTTGGTCCACCTCATTTTTTTCGTTTCTGACAAACTAAGGAAGATGATTGTGAATAAACATTACGATGAGAAGAAAGCCATGGCAATGCTCAAATCTATCGATGGATCAATATAACAAACCAATCCTATCAGATACAAAGGAAGTAATGAAAAAATACGCAAACCTCCCATTGGAGTCACGGAAACAGCTGATTGAAATCCTTTGTCCGCCCGAAAGCTACGACCAGGCCGTACTAGCAGGAAAACATATACCATACGTCCTCCTCTCTAAAAAGATCCTCATCCGACGACGACGTTATGATGCTAAGGCAGCAAAAAGCCGAAAGCTCAATAAAATAAAGACGACATTTATTTTACCTCCACCTTCTCTTTCTTATCTGTGTCTATTGAATTGAGCAAAACCTTGACAACGAATTTAGGATCATTGGCAAATGGCTTTAATTTTGTCCTTGAATCATTCCCAATCCTAGGTAGTCTTCCGGTTACAGTTAAATTCCTATCGACATGAACGAACCTACACAAGTTCACCATGTCGCCAAAATAAGAAGGCTTCAAACTGCTGTACTTTCCCAATAATCTCTTTGCGTATTCCATTGTACAAGGCAAGTTTAAGTTACAATAACCCCGCAACAGCAATGATTTAGCATTTTCGTCCTTCGCGATACAGGAGAATTTAGCCTTGTTCTCAAACAGTCCGGTGAGATAAATGAGGCCGTCCTCACGCCTCTTTTGTGCCCATGTCCTTTCTTTGTCCCCATTGAAGTTAAAGAAGACAGTAAAAACGTAATGTTTGGTTGTTCCCAGTTCAGTTCAAATTTAGTTAAAACATCTAAGTTTGTTTTTTATGAGAAGTTTAAGCTTCCAAACTAAAGTTTCAATGACGAAAGAAAATTCCATTGCCGATGGCATCCCAATGACCCCGCAACAAATGCAGATCTATTTGCAAGACCATTACGGACTATCGGTGGTTCTCAGAGAACAAGGAACAACAAATGTGAAATGCGTGTATTGTGGACAAACCCATGAACATGGATCAGAAACAGGTCATATTGAAACCGTATGTGAAGAAACAGACAGACATAGCACAGGTATCATCATTAGCCCTAAGACCTACACCCCTAACTATGGTTACACTATTGCGGAGTTTTAAAGGGAAGAAGGAGGAGTTAACCGATTACCAGATAATCTTCAGCCTTAATTTATTTCTCCATTTCTCCTTGAAATGAGTAGCAATGCTCATCTCCATTATCCCACCATCTAGCACAATCCGGACAGAAGTTTTGACCGCAACCCTGGCAGTTAGTGTTGTCGAGGAGGTATTTCCTCCCGCATTCTTTACATTCGTACAAATTCTTCATTTCTTTGTGAATGGCAGCCTTGTCGTCAAAGTCTCAGCCCACAAGGAACGCCCTCACAAGAAAAAATAATTAAATATATAATTAATTAGAGTGCGGATAAGATGCGGGTTGTGATTCAATCAACTCAGTGCAGTCAAGCCTAATCAAGACAAAAGTTTCTTTATCTCAGGCAGAAAACATCAAACCAAACTCCATGACTTCAAAGCATTCTGATGATTCCATATGAGGCATTTTTCCATGATCTCTGCAGCTTCTAAAGAGTATAAGTTGGTTGGAGAATTTGACCAACAATCGTTGAGATCTTCCACACCAGGAATAGTAGTTACAAGTGAAAGGGTGCCGTTATCTGTCTCCTCGGTCGTGATGGTGACTCGCCTACCTTTAGGGTGGTACACAGCGACGTCTGAACCATCGATTGTCCAGCGCCTGTCATTGTGTTTATGAAGAACTGCGTCGTTCCCCAGTTTGCTGATTAACGTATCGGCAATTTCATTGACATTCAGGACCAACTCCAAAGGGATCTTGTAACATTGTATATCAGCTATAGTACACACTGCGTATCCGTTGTCAGGTCGCAAAGGCTTGAATGCAAATGTCTGCTGCAATTTTCGACGCTTTCCTCTTCCTCTCCCAGTTCCATCAAAGTTGAGATGAACATCTCTACTTAGAGCAAGACGATTGAATTCAGGTCGGTCCAACCATTCGTATATGCCTTTACATTTGGCACTACGAAATATGTGGGCGGACTCAGGGTCCGCCAATCCAAAAGAGTTATCATCACAAAACGAGTGTCAGCCATTGGTGAGTTGTCGTTGTCGTTGTCGTTGTCGTTGTCGTTGTCGTTGTCGTTGTCGTTGTCGTTGTCGTTGTCGTTGTCGTTGTCGTTGTCGTTGTCGTTGTCGTCGTC
>CAICTM010001012.1:0-39916 GCA_903772945.1 Seminavis robusta | reverse complement strand
AACCCTTTGTCACTGGACACATTCTGGACGTGTCTTCCGCAAGTACTTCGTGAACGGTCAAGGACCACCTTGGGCGAAGGCCTCTCCCCTTCTCAGTGGTGTGCCAAGGCCATTCGGAAGCGAAGGCGGTCCAGGACTTGGCTGCTCGAGCGGAGTACGTTGAGAAGGGAGCCTCCGTCACCTTGGAAGATGCCATTGCCATCACTTCCACCGACGTCAAGTTTCCCACCGATGGTCGCATTGCGGAGGAAAAGCTCTATGGTTTCTCCATCATGACAGATGTCTTCCATGGAGGGAACCATCCCGTCTCACGCTCGGTGCGTGATATGGCCCTCTCGCTGGGATCCTACCTCCACACCATCCATGGCCTGCATGCTGACAACCGTAGTGTGGCGGTGGACTTGTGCGGTCGCATCCTTTTCGAGGTCCAACAAGATTACTTCTGTGGGTCAACGAAGCTATCCTAAACCCGGGCGCTGCTGCCCCAACTTTGGTGCGCTGACTAGACTCGTTCAGTCCTCCCGTGCCTCGTCTCTCGCTGAACTCCCTGCTCACTGGTACTCGTTCTTCAAGCCCGCTCCCGAGCCGCCGAGCAAGAAGCCTGCCGGAGCGAACCAACAGCGAGCGGGAGCACACCCAGTCACCAACGTCCACGGCGATGAGGACCTCTTGAAGCGTTTCCAGGACTCGGGATTCCGCTCCATCACGGAAATGACCAAGGACATCAGTACACCATTCCCAAGCACGGTGGTCAAGACGTCTGTATGGCCTGGGCCCTAAAAGGCAGCTGCACCTCCGGATGCAAGCGCGCGCTCTACCCACAAGCGCTACTCGGCAGCTACGGGCAGAAGCTCCACACTCTCCTCACGGACTGTGGAGTTGCTGACCCGCAGCCCTGAGTCTCCACGCCTGGACTCGCCACCCATATTGGAGCGCCCGCTCCTATCTCGGTGGCGTCCATGCCTCGCAAGCAGTTTGGTCTCCGCCCTCTCCTGTGAAACCTCCAAGGACTAACAGGAGCACTCCTGCTCGCAAAACACCTTCACACGAAATTTCTACCACTTCAATTCACGCCATCTCACACGCAGCCTCGCTGTCAATGTCTCCATCATCAAAGCGGTCGGCTGGCCTACTGCCGGATCACCTAAGAAACGCCGACCGCCTTCATCCTCTACATCAAACACCACTAAAACTACTAGCTAGCTCTGCCGTTGATACAGATCATCCGAAATGACAGACTAGGTACGTTAGTCCAAAACCTTGCTCAGCCTACTCGAAGGCAGAGACGTGGGATCCTTTGTCACCGACTTCAGAGGGCGCTCCTACCTTGCTCCAAACCTGGAGGATGTCGACCATCCTGCCATCCCCTTGCTCTGCCACTGGAGAGACCATGGGGTCCCCGTACAAAACGAATCACCTCCCTGGACGACGGAACAGAAGGAGGAATGCATCCGCCGCGGCTGCCAAAATCTGCTACCGAGCATTCCGACTTCCTCCGTGAGGAATTTCCGAGTTCATCGAGAACAAGTTCTGGGCTGTCCTTCCATTCGACCTCGTCAAGGATGAACCCTCCCTCCTTCTGTCTGCCGCTGCGGTAAAGGTGGAACGAGACGAAAACCCCGACTCATCAGCGACCACACCTGGAACTGGGGATGTGGCCTCGTGATGAAACCACATCACATCACGCACCGCCCGAGGCCATGCAATTTTGAAATGCCCTGCCGCGCATCCTGTTACGATGTGCGTCACGCAAACACCCAAGTTTGGACCGTCGCCTCTGCAAGCAAGACATCAAGGACGGCTTCATCATGTTCCTGAACCCTTCGACTGTATCCGATCGCGCCGGTGCTGGCCTCGCTATGAAGGGTAGCCCAACTGGTGGCCGTCCCAATGTCATGCACCATTGGAATGGGTCGAGTCGCCGCCTACTTTCAGTGGCATGTCGGAGACTACCTGCGACCGAGCAAATGAACGCTTCCTGAAGTCCCCCAGAGCCTGTCCTCCGCACAGACTTGAGCATCACGCCAAGGGAATGGATGACCTGGACCCGTCCACCACTCCTAGACCGCGAGAAAAGGAGGACCATGCGGCAACGCAAGAGCTCCTTGGGATAGCCACCTCCCCCTTGGAGGCCGAGCCGGACCACTTCGCGGGACCCTCAAACAGACCTCTGCTCCAGCCCATCGGGCGGAATGATGTGTCCGTTGACAACTTCATCCAACTAGGCCAAGGAGGAAAGACCCGTATGAAAGTGCTACGCAGGCACTTGCTCCATGCCATCGACGAGATCCTCGCACGCCCCAACCTCAGCGAGACACCAAAATGAGGCAGTCTCGCTCAAGAAACTCCTGCAAGGTGATGGAAGCTGGGCTACTCGGAAACTCATCCTGGGATGGATCGTCGACACCCTACGACAGACTCTGGAACTCCCTCCCCACCGGAAGCAAGCGCTCGCAGACATCTTCAAGGAACTAACCGGGTGTTGCAGAGTCAGCCACAAGCGTTGGATGCAAATCCTCGGCAAGCTGCGCTTCGTCTCTGTTGCCATCCGGGGTTCCGCTGGACTCTTCAGCTCGCTCCAGCTCGCCCTCACGAAGTCCAAAGGAGGAAGGATCCGGATCAATACCGCGTTGAGATCCCACATCGATGCCTTTGCTGATCTGGCTGCCAGCCTCTGCCACCGCCCAACGCACCTGGCTGAGATCGTCCCCCAGGACCCATCCTTCTTCGGAGCCACTGACGTCGCCAAGGCTGGAATGGGCGGTGTCTACTTTGACTTCGAGGAAACTCCCTACCTCTGGAGGTTCCCGTTCCCTCCCGATGTGCAGGTTCAGCTCGTGTCCACGGACAACCCGACGGGAACCGTCACCAACAGTGACCTCAAGCAAGCAGCCATCCTTGCGCAGCACTCCTTGCAAGCAGCGCGGCACTGCATCACCTACGCCACCCTCTACACTCTCTCGGACAACACCCCAGCCGTCTCCAGAGTCTCCAAAGGGGCGGTCACCTCAGATGGTCCTGCGGCGTTCCCTCTGCAACTACGCCTGCCGGCACCAGCGAGAGCACCGCTACTGCGCCCTCTCGTCCTACGTCCCGGGTCCTGCCAATGTGATGGCTGATGATGCGTCGCGCCTGCAACACCTCACCCTGCCTGAACTTCTCGCCCACTTTGAACAGCACTATCCGCAGAACAAACCCTGGCAGGTGTTGACTCTGCCACCCGAGGTCAGTTCACTGTTGATCTCCGCCTTGCGCTGCAGACCGCTTCCAAAACATTGTCTCCAAGACGGCCGCCGCCGCGACCGGACCTTCGGACGATGGTGTGACTTCTGCGCAGGCCTCGGCGTCAACCCATTCCTCTGTGATATACCTGACCAAGAGGTCCAAGCCTGCTAACTCCTCGTCTTCGGAAACCTTTACCGCGAGTCTAACAATGTCCGAGATGACTCAGTGGACAAGGCCCTTTCTTGCCGTCGGGAAGGGGATCACCGACCTGGGTCACCGGGATTCTCCGAAGCTCAAGCTGGATCCGACCACAAACATCCAATACTCGCTGCTTTCCTTAAAGGACTCAGGGATGAAGGTGGACCCCCTGACCGCGCCTACCCCGTCAAACTCTCCATCCTCCGAGCTATGCTCGATGCCATGGACTACGACGACGCCAATTGGGGGACCCTCAACCGCCACGTCCGCGACCTCTGCATCCTGGCTTTCTTCTGGCTCCTACGCCCTGCGGAATACCTGGACACCGGGAACCTTGAATCCCGAAGCCAAGCCTTTTGCCTCTGTGATGTCTCCTTCACTGTCCGCGGCGGCCTCCAAGTCCGCGACGACACCATCTCTTTGAATGACGTGAAAAACCACGCGCGCCTCACCGATGCCACGTCTACGTTCACTGACCAAAAGAATGCTGTCCGCGGCGAGTCCGTGGCCACCGCCAACCTTTGATCTGTGGCTTCTGCCGGTGAAGTCCTCGCGCGTGTGGTCTACCACCTCCGTACCACCGGCGCCGACGCCGATACTCCCTTCTTCAACCACTTCAATGCGGCCCGCAACCGGTGGTATCCTGTGAAGACCCAGTTCATCACCAACTCCCTCCGCCACGCTGCGCCCCTCATCTCCCACGACACCGGCATCAACCCTGACAAGGTCTCTGGCCGCTCCCTCCGTCCTGGTGGTGCCACAGCCCTTCTCTGCGCCCATGTGGACTCGGGTGCCATCCGCCTTCTCGGACGCTGGAAGTCCGACGCCACGCTCCGCTACCTCCGCATCCAAGCCCCTGCCGCCACCCACCACTACTCCAACAGATGTGACCATGGGGGATACACTCGCGGGAAGGCACTACGATTCGCCCTCCCGGCGCAAGCGCCCAAACACTTCAACGAGATTCTTCTCCACGAAGAAATCTACGAGGACTAACCTACCCTAGTCCTCGGCCCCCTGTCATCGCCTCCACCTGGACAGGGGTAACTTCTCCCACCACGCTACGCTCCCTCCTGTTTTGCTTGGCTTTTTGGTTGCAGACCTCAGGACTGTCCCATGGACTTCTCTTGTATGGGTGTGTTCGCGAGGTTGATGGGTGGTGCCGAAGCCTGAGTGCGTTCGTCTAGTTAGCTTGCAAGATCCCGTGTTCATCCCCCTTGGGGGACTCGCGAGCAGACGGTGAATAACGGGAAGGTTTGCGTCATCAGCCACGTTGCAGAGGTTGTGGACGCGAGTGGCTAGGGCGACCCCGATTTATCCGTGAAGGTTTGGTTGCTCTTCTCAGGTCATACTGGAGTTGTTGTTCACAGTGGCCCCCACGATACCGTAGGTTCGTGATTCCGCGTTGAAGGTTGCGTTGTCAGGCCCGGACCTACCGCGCAAAGCGCCGCCATGTAGGGGGAGAGTACCGGTTTGTGCTTCGTTGGAGGCGTTAGCGCTGATGGGCGCGGCCCGTTAGCAGCAGCATTACTAGTGGACGTGTGAACTCCCGCGACCAACGTGCAACAGGCGCGGACCATTGGACCAAAGGGGGATGGCAGCCTGTCGCGCAGGATCCGCTTGAGTCATCTCGGGGGTAAGGACTTCCGAACGGAACTGGGGAAGACTGTACTGTCCTTCGGGACGGGCCACAAGGACGGCTTCAAGAGATAGGGACGGAAGAGGCATCACACAACGGACCCGGAAGACATCAGTGCCCGCGACACCACCGCCGTGGGGGCCACTGTGTAGCACAGGAGCCGGCGCGGTGGCAAACATCGTTCCTCCGTCAATAATTGTCATGTTGTGGCAGGTTACGTCAGCCGTGCGCTAGAACGCAGACATGGGAAGGACCACCGTGATAGCGCTTCGAAGATCGTTCCCCCACACGAGATAGCGTAGAGATTGTCGTAAGGAGAGACCTGGCTCGGATTCACGGGGTGGGCGTAGAGTGAGTGCCAATGTAGATATTCGTTTATCATTTTGGAGGACAAAGCCAAAGGTGACAGGCGAACGAAGGCAAAATTGGCTCATAGCCGAGAGGCAACATCACGATTTGCATTCGAGGCTCCGCCCACAGAAGTGAGGATATCAGTGTAGTTTGGAGCATGTACCTCCATGCCGCTGCACGAGAGACGAGAGACGAAAAATTAGAGCTGGCAATGGTGAGGGATCGAAAGATCATCGAACCTGATGCCGGGCAAGAGATTAATCTAATCTAGGTTCTTGCTTCAGCGTCGGCTGAATGAAGAAGTGAGGAGGGAGAGAACGCGATCGGCAGTATCGGTATGGCGTTTTAGTTGTCTGTGTCTTGAGCGTCAGTTGCCTTCAGGTGGAGTTATGAATGTGGCCGATGTCGTCCATGTGGTCTTTAGTATCAGGTTGCCGATCGCATGTGTCGGACGTCTTGCTAAGGGTAATCTTGTTCGAGAGGCATTGAGGAGCTGATGGGGTGCATCATCATGTGGTGTATCCATTTCCGGAACGCAGGTGATACCTGCGAGATGTAGAGATGTATTTGAGTTGTAGGTGAGGACGCGGGAATTAATTTTGCAAATTGTGGAGATGGTCCTCTCGGCAACCATAATTAGGGTCATAGTTGCGAGACCCATCAGGGTTCAAGTGTTTCCACGCTGCGGGGCGTGGAAACTCGGACGGGGGGTGCTCTAATAGTACCGGTACGATGTAGAGGGAATCAAGACAAGGTCTCTGTCGTGGGGTACCCGTAAAGTGATTAGTTGAAGGGGCTCCAGAGGGGAGAAGGAGGAGGGTTAAGCTAGTCTGGACAAAGGCGTCTAGTTGCACATGTTTCTTTGAGTTGTGGTACCGTAAAAGTGATTAGTTGAAGGGGCTCCAGAGGGGAGAAGGAGGAGGGTTAAGCTAGTCTGGCAAAGGCATCTATTGCACATGTTTCTTGAGTTGTGGTACTGTAAAAGTGATTAGTTGAAGGGGCTCCAGAGGGGAGAAGGAGGAGGGTTAAGCTAGTCTGGATAAAGGCATCTCTAGAGTTGCACATGTTTCTTTGAGTTGTGGTACCCGTAAAAGTCACAGTATGCACTCCAGAGGGATTTGTACAAGTACATGTAGAGTACTGTAGTAGTACCTTTCGAAGTATCTTAAAACAGGGTGGGAAGCAAAAATACATTATTTTAAAAATGGGTGCGCGATGCGCGCAACTGACGTCATGCGAGTGACATCAGTCGCGCTGTGCGCGACCTCTACGTGCAAACGTGTAGAGGGCTACATACTATTGCACGTAGGCTTTCTACAGCCTTGTAGAAAGCCTACGTGCACTAGTATGTACTTTGCACGTAGGCTTTCTACAGCCGTGTAGGTTTTGTACTTGCACGCTACAGAGTTAGTATAGTACTGTTTTTGCTATAGTAAACATGACTAATCGGTCCGACAGCTTCGTGGTGAGGTACCCGTAAAAGTGATTAGTTGAAGGGGCTCCAGAGGGGAGAAGGAGGAGGGTTAAGCTAGTCTGGATAAAGGCATCTCTAGTTGCACATGTTCTTTGAGTTGTGGTACCCGTAAAAGTCACCAGTCAAATGCACTCCAGAGGGGATTATGTACAAGTACATGTAGGTATGGTAAGTACCTTTCGAAGTATCTTAAAACAAGGGTGGGAAGCAAAAATACGTTATTTAAAAATGGGTGCGCGATGCGCGCAACTGACGTCATGCGAGTGACATCAGTCGCGCTGTGCGCGCACCTCTACGTGCAAACGTGTAGAGGGCTACATACCTAGTGCACGTAGGCTTTCTACAGCCTTGTAGAAAGCCTACGTGCACTAGGTATGTACTTTGCACGTAGGCTTTCTACAGCCGTGTAGGTTTTGTACTTGCACGCTACAGAGTTAGTATAGTACTGTTTTTGCTATAGTAAACATGACTAATCGGTCCGACAGCTTCGTGGTGAGGTACCCGTAAAAGTGATTAGTTGAAGGGGCTCCAGAGGGAGAAGGAGGAGGGTTAAGCTAGTCTGGATAAAGGCATCTCTAGAGTTGCACATGTTTCTTTGAGTTGTGGTACCGTAAAAGTCACCAGTCAAATGCACTCCAGAGGGGATTATGTACAAGTACATGTAGGTATGGTAAGTACCCTTTCGAAGTATCTTAAAACAAGGGTGGGAAGCAAAAATACGTTATTTTAAAAATGGGTGCGCGATGCGCGCAACTGACGTCATGCGAGTGACATCAGTCGCGCTGTGCGCGCACCTCTACGTGCAAACGTATAGAGGGCTACATACCTAGTGCACGTAGGCTTTCTACAGCCTTGTAGAAAGCCTACGTGCACTAGGTATGTACTTTGCACGTAGGCTTTCTACAGCCGTGTAGGTTTTGTACTTGCACGCTACAGAGTTAGTATAGTACTGTTTTTGCTATAGTAAACATGACTAATCGGTCCGACAGTCCGACAGCTTCGTGGTGACGGGCATTATGTGGTGGTTGTCTGGAACGAAACCTGAAGCTTTAACAATCATCAATCCTTAACTCTCTGATTTCTCAAAACCCTTGCCAGTCCCACTTCCCGTGTCTGTGTCTGTGTCTGTGTCTGCCAGTTCACTCCGGACTCCACACTCCGCGCTGCCCCGACCTTTCAACTGTTTCTCACAAATCGACAGAATGACTGGTACAATCTGGGTGAAAAGGTTCATTGTTACACACTTTTACTACTCTAATGGGTACCAGGTACCACAAGAAAAGAAGAAGCACTGCTGTAGGTAGTTGAAGGCGATCATCTTTATCAACTAACTGAGCATCTGAAGTTTCTACCGCAAAGAGATCCCATTGTGCCCATTGTTCTGTTGGAGGCACCCTTGTTTGCTTCGTCCACAATCCAGAAGAATTTCGTCCACACCATGGAGTCCATCCCATCAAAGCCACTCAGAAACATGGCATCTACCTCGCGTACTACCCAACCACCAACCAACGCTGGCCAACACGCCAACACTGGCTCTGACCTTAATGTGGATCAACTCGTCTTGGAGCGAGCTTTGGCCGCCAACAGGGGTCATGCGAACAAGACTGCCGAAGATATCAAGCAAGAAGAATTATTAAGGAGAGCTGCAGAAAGCAAACCTACGCCTCCACGTCCCAGGCAACAAGTGGCCACGACGCGGAAGAAAGCACCTGCTGTCACCACCAGCCATGCAACAGTCGAAGAGGACCAGCGGCAAAAGGACGAAGCTGCCTTGATGCAAATTGTCGCGCAACGTTCGGCTTCTGCCAACAAAGAAGAGGCAGACTTGACAGCTAGGATCATCGAGAGCAAGACGGCTGCTATTGCCACGGAAGCCAAAGGAAATCCTGATGATTATGTTTCCGAAAAGGGAGATGCCATCGATTTGCTGGCCATTGCCGCACGAAGAAGCGTCGATGGTACTGTGACATCACAAGATAATGTTCCTTCAGGTACTGCTGGTGATGCTCCAAACCCACCCAATGATATTGAATACGATAACGAAACTGGGAGACCCTTGGTCAAGGATAGGATGCCAGCAGGTTCGGTTGCTCCTGGTGCCTACTCTGGGGCGCCTGGTGCCGAGTATCAAGCTTTGGAACCTGTGAGATTGGATGTTCTGGGATCGTCGGATATGAGTCCAGCACAAGGACAGGCAGAGCCAAGTACCGTTGATACTAGCGGAATGCCAACAACCGGTGGTGCTACTCTGGTTAGGTCTGGAGGCGAATCGGATGATCCTGCTGAGACCGCGGTAAAAGACAACGCCGACAGCAAGAAAAACCCAATGATGATTGGAGCAGTTGTTGTGTTTCTCTTTTTGGTGATCGTTCTTGCCATTGCCATTCCACTAGCTGTTCGAGGGGGGGGAACGGATGGTCCTGAAGCGCAGAGTACGAATGAGGAAGGTGAGGTAGATCTATTTCTCCCAACACGAGCACCAGACACCGACATGGAAGCGTATCTGTTAAGTCTTGTTCCGGAGGAAACTGCTGAGGTGATTGCTGTTTCCCAGCAATTGGAAGTTTCAGGAAACAAAACAGCTGCCCCAGCTTCGCTGTCACCCCCAGTGGAGGCGTTCCGTTGGATGCTGGAACATCAATCCCTGATCGAATATTCTGATGCCCGTCTGCTTCAGCGATTCAGTCTGGCTACACTATACTACACAACCGAGGGCCAGGCGTGGACACGTGGAGGCCAGTGGCTGTCGTTTGATCAGCATGAATGCAGCTGGGATGAACGAGTGATTGAGTGTGAGGGGATGTGGGAAGAAGACAACTATTTTGGCGGTGTGGTCACGGCCATCAAGCTTTTGAGAAATAGGCTGGAAGGAAGCATTCCTAATGAGCTTTCCCTGTTGTCCAATGTTGGTGTTGTGGATTTGTCAGGGAATGAGCTAAAAGGATCCATGCCCTACACAATCGGAAACATGAATAATCTGACTAGCCTTGTTCTGGACGACAATCAGCTTTCAGGTCAAATTCCAAGTGAGATGGGTCTTTTGACCAGCCTTCGCAGGTTCTCTGCACAGGATAACAGTTTGAACGGCACATTAGCACCTGAGCTCGGCGATATGATTGATCTTTCGGACCTTGTACTGTCGAGGAATCAGATAAGTGGTGCGCTTCCGTCATCAATTGGCCAACTAACGAAATTGAACCGACTTTACCTGGACGGGAACATGTTGTCGGGATCACTTCCTGAGGAGATGGGCAGCCTCACAGGCCTGATACATCTGTACCTGAATCAGAATCAATTATGGAGAAGCATACCTTCGTCTTTTGGGCAGCTGAAAGCCCTTAGAAGTCTTTCTTTGCACTCCAATTTCCTAACGGGATCGATCCCAACACAAGTAGGAGATCTCCAGATGCTGTTGGAACTATCTCTGAAGAATAACAGCCTTCAAGGGCTCATCCCAGGTGTCATGGGAACATCCTTGAGAACGATAAGTTTGAATTCTAATCGGTTGAGAGGACCAATTCCAGATTTGTCCAGCTTATCTATGTTGTCAGACCTCAGGCTGAACGCGAACAGGTTGACCTCGACAATACCCACTGGGCTTCCTCCGGCTCTCAGACATCTTGCGCTGGATAGCAACAGGCTTTCTGGTCCAATCCACACGGAAATGGGCCTCTTGACGAACTTGGATGAGCTCTGGTTGTTTGGCAACCAGCTCACCGGAACTGTTCCAAGCGAGCTTGGATTGTGCTCAAGTTTGCATCGTCTTAATATGGACAGGAACCAACTACAAGGAACGCTACCTGATGAGATCAACAACTTGGTCTTGTTGAGGGAGTTCAACATCTCCAACACCCAGATTTCAGGGACTTTTCCTGGTTCCTTCTGTCAGATTGCGTTCAATGACTTTACCTGTAGCACCTCCATGTGTGGTTGTGGTAGGAGGTGCCCATGTGAGGGCTAAATTGTTTTTGTCAGCTTTGTTCCAGCAGGGAAGCAGCAGGGCAACTGCATTTTCAATGACATCCCCAGCAGACGTACCGTAGGAGGATCACCACGCCGGAGTCTGGGCACATACTCTCAACATCCATGTAGACCACGACGCTTTCACTGTATTAAGTTAAATAGCTCTTGTTCCCACCTTCCACTCACAATCGGCAAATAACCGCGAGGGCTCGTCAACGTTGGACAAATGACTGGACCTCATCTCGGGACATGTATGCATAGTCAATAAGTAATGCACGCAGAGTCGATGTTGCTCGTCACTCCACCCACGAGTATCAATCCTATGTACTTGACATGATTGTAAAACTGCCGCCATCGTGTTGACGTTGGAAAGGATCAGCACCTCTTTCAAGGCTGGTGGCCACCTCCTGGTTGCAACTGTGTCTGGAGACAGTTTAGACAGGTAGATGCGGTAAGGTTAGGGTTAAAGTTATTCTTTACTCTACATGTTTGTATCCAAAATTTGATTTACCGCAGCTACCTGATTTCCAAAGTTGTTGCTCGTCACTCCACTCACGAGTTGACATGATTGTAAGCCGCCGCCATTGTGTTGTGGTTGGAAAGGATCAGCACCTTTTTGGTTGGAAAGGATCAGCACCTCTTTCAAGGCCGGTCACCACTACCTGGTTGCAACTGTATACCGTGACCAGCGGCCAGAATTCCTAAAGATGCATTTGAATGTTATGAAAATGTTACATGTTCCTAAACCGTGATACTCTCTCGTCTCTTCTGGACCCTTCTAAAGTGAAACGGAAAGAAGGGAATCTACCAAGCACTGGCCATGTTCAAGTCTTGCGTGGCAAGCACATCAAAGACGCAAGCTGCCTTCTCATCAGCACCCTCCAAATGGTTGCAGGCAGCTTCAGCTTTTGCATGGGACATTCCCTCGGCAAGACGACGTCCTCGAAGGGCAGCCTTTGCCTCATCGTCAAGCGCCATCGTGCATTTATTGGGGGGCAACACGGCACCTTGATATGAATGGAACAATTGAGGCTCAGTTTCAAGCACTTGCCAGTCCTGTCCAAACTCAATGACATCTTTAATGGCCTCTCCGCCGCGTCCAATGCGAGCACCATCGTGGTCATAGCTCCCAAGAAGTCCCATGGAACCATCATAGTTCTCACTATCCTTCCAGTCTACATCGACACGAACAAAGGAGCTGAAGGTCTTGAACACAATTTTCCCCTTGTGCCCTTCCAAATAGATGATGGCTTCACGGACTTTTGGACTGGATTGCTTGTAGCGGACCAAAAACCCAGCCAGTTTGGCTCGCCCCCATTGGCCTTCTGGAATATCTGCTAACAGGGTGCCATTGATCCAGAGCCACTCATCACTGTTTGGGCTGGCACGAATCTCCAAAGTGTCGTCTCCTAGCTTGATAGCTGCAGTCTCTATGGAGGACCACCAGTCTGTAATCTTGGTTCGAATGTGAATGTCCATGCCAAGCTTGGATTTGAACTCAGGGTTTTGCAGGAGAACAAGGTCACACTCTCCATGGAAATCATACATTTCTCCTCCAAAGGTCTTTAGTAAGGGCATAGACACGTCGAATTGTTAGGAGAGAAGCATCAAAACGATTGGAAGAAGCAACTTGTGACATACTTTCATGTGTGGGTCACCTTTGGCAAAAGCTGCCGGTGTGCTCAAATCAGAACAAGTTCCAGTAAGCGCATCATACCTCCCTTCATCCTCAGGACATGCTTCTTTGTTACAGGTTGCAACACAGTCACCAATATCACCTGTTGCTCCATTGCAGCTATATCCTGTTGGGCAGCTGCCATTTCCGATAGAGCCTTCAGCATAGAAACAAGTCTTCCGGCCTAAACAGCTGTGGCTCCCAACACCATTCGCTACATGGATACAAGGCTGTTCTCCATGGCAACTGTCATTTCCAACACCTCCACCAAGGTTAGTACATGCCCGGTTGCCCACACAGCTATTTTTTGCAATATCACCATATGCACCACGGCAAGCTGCAACACCAGCCCCAGAAAGGCAACTTCCACTCTTAACTTGCATACTGACACCAATTTGCTGATTGTATCCTCTGGAGAGGTCATAGCAGGCACTGTCACCAAGACAGCTTCCACCCTTAATGACAACAGAGTGATCATCTTTGTCAGTTCTACTTGTAATCTTGCATGCTGCATCACCATTGCAACTGCCAGGACAAACAGTCATATCAAGTGTATCTGGCCAAACACATGCTTCGTCACCCTCACAGCAATCTGCGTTTCCTGCAAAACAGGCCTTTGTAACTCCATCAGCTGTTCCCTGGAAGCATCCATCTACTGTGGTAGTGACAGAGTCATCACCTCCATTCAAGAAGAGATCGGAATTGAAGTATTGACAGGTTCCATCATGTGGGTTGTAGGAGCCTTCATCAACAGGACAATAGTTATTTGAGCAGTCCCTAACACAGTTGGCAACTTCTCCAGTGGCTTTCTGGCAAGAGTATTCACCATCAGTACAACTGCCATTGCCAAAGGGCCCAACAGAGTAGTGGCAGGTTTTTCTCCCAAAGCAAGTGTTGCTGCCAACTCCATTTTTGACATTCAGGCAGACATTGAACCCATGGCAGCTGTCATTTCCAACACCATGGCCAACACCTCCGCAAGCATTCTCTCCATTCAAACAGCTGTTGGTTCCAACATTGCCATACAGGTACTGACAGGCACTCTCTGAGATGCAGCTGAAAGAAGCAACACTAGAGTCAACACCAAGGTTGAGATTGTATCCCCTGGACAGGTCAAAGCATGCATTCTTGCCAATGCAGCTTCCACTGGCAACAGAAATAGCATGGTCATCTTTACCAGTTCTACTAGTAATCTTACAGGCAGCATCACCATTGCAGCTGTTTGAGCACACAGTCATGTCCAAGGTGTCGGGCCAAGAGCAAGCTTCCGCGCCATTGCAACAGTTGGCACTGTTGTCAACGCAAGCTTGGGTAACCGTTGCAGCTGTGCCCTTGAAGCATCCTTGTGCCGTTGAGGTCCCAACAAGCAACGGGGAGAGAGCTAGCATGTAAGAAATTGACTTGTTGAAGATCATCATTTTGTTTTCGTCATGCGAAACTTGTGAGATATGGATGGATCTGCAACGGCCACAAAAATTGCTGAAAGCAACATCCGTGACTTCGAGTAATCTATTAATCCTCGAAGGGGTGCTTATTCATTCCTTTCCGATGCCACCCCTTCGAAGCAAGAGATTTAATGGACTCTCAGTGACCTCGTAACAAGTTGTTTAACACTGCTTCAATGTTACGAATAGCGGGAATAACGTTAATTCGAATTTGCGTGGTGGCTGCACAGCGCCCAAACATATGATGTGAAACGACCGCTGTGCCTGCATGCCTGCATGGGTATTTGTACGATAGAGAAAACCACTCGCTTCGTATCACTACGGGCAGAAGAGCTGATGTTCGCCGTAGCCAGTGGTATAATGTACTCGAGTATGATGCTTAAAAGCGAAAGGGGTAGGCCACAAGGACGATGGTTGAGGTTGGATGACCTTGAGCTAAGAAGACTGCTTGCAGACCTAAAAAGCACCCATAGCGCAGACGGAAAAGAAGAAGCAGACAGAGAGGTTGGCCCACAAGGGACCGGTGCGAGCCATCCGAATACCGGTGACTTCCAGCCGTCCTCACGACGTTACGGGTATAAGAGAGGGGGTACTGTACCGGAACATGTAACGGTCAACATACGGTATACCCTTGGTGGTGTTCCTTGACGTCAATCAATTTCATGACGCGATCGGGCTAGAGAGTATGTATCGGGGACGGAAACATCAGGGGTAACAAGCAGAGCTCGTTCAAGCGTCAATTTCAGCGTCAACACGAGGCTGGGAAGTGTTCGAAGAAGCACGTTTTACGAAGAGGGACAACGCGTCTTAAACTGAGCTCGAGGGGAGCACACGGATTCGAATGATTGAATAATGCAACCATTCCCTGCTGCCATAACCCTACTTGTTGGGCAGAGGTGCAGTGGATGGCTGCAATGGAGGTACTTGAGTCTTTTTTTTTTGTTCCGTTGCTTTTGACGCCAGAGACGCCAAAAGCTTTCCCCCCAAGGAGTGTAGCCACGCCTTTTGTACCTACCGGTACTCGGAGTATGTCGTTTAGTTCCTCATTCGTCTGAGTCCAAAGGCAGACAATACTGAGTAGAGGTCCGTCTTGAGCACTTTAGCGGCTGTACGGTACCGATACCGTACCGTACGGTGCAAGCGCACAGCCCAACAATTGTTCCTAGCTAGCTACTAGCGGTAGGAATTTTACGTCGCCATTGCTTTGAAACAGATTGAATGATGGAACGGTCTTGAATCATGTGGTCAAAGCAACCAACAATAGTGGTACCCGTGCAGTCGTAGTCGCAGTACCGGTATCCGTACATCCGTCCCGCTATATAATATAAATAAATAAATAAATAAATAAATAAATAACTATAAAGGGGATTACGTGAAAGGAACGGTACTAGGTAACGTCCGCTTGTAAAAAGTAGGGGAAGGGATCAAGGGGTTCTGGGCGTGAAGTAGGCATATGGACCGGCAAGGACTGAGGATGGGGATGAGCCGGAGGAATAGAGGGATCGAGCTTGGCGTGTAATAGCGCGTTGAAAGTGTTGTGCTAAGTGGGTAGATAGATTGAGGGCAAGGGATTGGTGTGCCCAGCGTGAAGGTGTGTAGGGTTGGGTGTCAATGGAGTAGTTGGTGGGGGTGACAAAGTGGGTATCAGCAGTGGGGAGAATGGCGGTTGGGGCTGAAAGGAGTTGGCTGTAGGAGCGTTGGGAGTGGGTGGGGAGTTTGGCAGACCACGGGGGTGCTGGGAGGGGGAATGGTTGGCGAGCGGAGCCGTAGAGAAGGGCATGGGCGAAGGGTCCCAGTCCAAGAAATGGGTCCACTGTGAAGGGGAGCAGGATGATGCCTGCATTTTGGAGAGCAGTAAAGTATTCAGTGGGGACAGTGCGAGATTTTGTTGTGAGCTTACTTCGAATCGACTTGAGATGGGCCTGGGAAAGGGTTTTGGGTTGGTGGGCAGACCGGGCACAAGAGGATTCAGGAGGGCTGGTAACAGTAATGTCGATAGCGAGGAAAGAGGATGGAGTGGTAGGGGGAGGTCGAAGGCAGGAGGAGTTGAGGGAGATGCCAATATCGGCAGGGCGTTGGTTGGGGTAGCCCTGGTTGTCGAGGAGGGCTTGGGTTTCGCAGGTGACTCCGTCCTTGGACGGAGTGATGCCAGCAAGGGGGGCAAGGTGAGTGAGGACGTGGTACACAGTGTCACGAATGCCATCACTTAGCCGTTTCTTGCTGTAGTGGGTGCATTGAAGGAAATGGTCACCATAGGGGTCTAAAAGAACTCGTTTGCAATGGTGGCAAGGTTGGTTGGAGATGGCTGGGGGGAGGATGGCTAGTCGGAGTTTCCGTTGGTAGAGGAGCTGGAAGATGTCATTGGAAAGCCTGTTGTGAGGGAACCGGCGGTTGTAGGACCGGAGGGGGATGGCAGTGTAGTGGGAGAGAATGGAGGGGAAGATGGTAGTGGTGGAGGCAGGGGCAGTAGAGAGGAATGAGTCGAGGTGCAGGCGGGTGGTTTTAGTGTAGATGGCAGAGGCAAGGCCTTGGAGGTTGCCATCAGTGACAAATGTACTGGGGGAGAGGGGGGATCAGAGTGGTGGGACGGGAGGGAATGGTAGTGGGGTAGGAAGTGGGGCAGGAGGGTGGTGAAGAGTTGGAAGAGGGGGACAGTTGTAGATGGACGCTGCCAGGATGCAAGGGTGCGGGCCATGGTGGTGGGGAGGGAGGCAATGTGGTTGGGACCGACATTGATGCCGCTGGTGGCATATCGGAGGTTCCGGGTGGTGGAGACAAGGAATGCTGTGATGGAGGAGACAGAGTGGTTGCGTGTGCCCAAGCCGCCGGCAGATACAGGGAGATGCAGGAGGTGTTGGGAAACAGGGGAGAGGGAGGTGGCCGCGCCAAGTTGGGAGAGGAAGGAGTGGGATGCAGTGGAGATGGTGGACTGAAATGGGGAGTGCCAGTCGAAGAGGGTGGATGAGGTGATGGTGGTGGGGTCTAAATGATAGTAGACATCGGCTGCAAGGAGGTGTTGAATGGAGGGTAGGTACTTCCGATGAAACCCCTAACGCTATCGTAGACTGTTGGATCTGTGGATCTTCCGCCTTCAGGCTTCCCACAGAAAGACACAAAAACCCAAAGACATGCACTTCCACAAACCCTTTCATTAGACTATTGTTCTCAACATGCCAACCACCATGTCTAGTAGTAGACAAATCCACCACAGCTCTAATGTATGTATCAGTACTACAAGTCGTCGTGCCAACAGGGTCCTCTCTCCATTATTGTTGTGCTATGGTGTGGCTCTATTGCCGCTAAGCTACCCACTCTTTGTGAACGGATTCTCGCCCTGTCACACTAATACTTTGACACGTGTTGGTAGCCATGGTATCAGTACTAGTACTGGCCAGTCATTGCTGCTTGGACTGAAAGACAGCGATTTGGATGACGACGACGATGATGACGATGATGATGATGATGTTCCTCCAGAAGTGGATGTATCTCAATTCAAGCCTCCCAAAAACGTGGTTTCCTTTGGTCTCAATCGAGGACGATCGTCTCCTTCCACGAGAAAGGCCATGGGAACCTCGGGATCTTCCAAGGCAACCGTCCATGTTTGTACCAACTGTGGTTGTGAAACAGTCAAATGGCATGGACGATGTCCCACCTGCAAGGAATGGAATACCCTACAAGAATTTGCCGTCCAACGAGAGCGCAAAACGAATGCGGCATCGAATAGTCGGGCACTCTTTGAGAGACCCATCTTTTCCTCTTCATCAAATTTTGCAAACAATAATAATAATGGGGAGGACTTTACGACAACCAACAAGAGGCCATCGTCGTCCTGGATCGGAGGAACCAACAACAACAGAGGCTTTCCCAATGATCCAACCGGCCTATTCGTCAATCCACCGGTCCGCATCAATGATGTCCTTGACAATAGCAATGACAACAACAAGAAACAGAACCAAAGAATAGTCATTCCAGATGACGAAGAACTCAATACTGTTTTTGGCGGTGGAATCATGAAGGGATCGTTATGCTTGTTGGGCGGATCTCCAGGTGTGGGAAAGAGCACGCTCTTGCTGCAGACGGCGGCCAGTATCGCATCCAACAATCTGCAAGATGGACCTGTCTGGTATGTTTCGGGCGAAGAAACGGCGCAACAAATTGCCGAACGAGCCAAACGCTTGGGTTGTAGTACTGCTAGCAACAATTTGTACTTGCTCAGTGAAACCCATGTGGATACATTGGCAGAGCAGGTGGTGACACTCATGGAAGCTGCCGCCGTCAATCAGAGTCTCGCATTGTACAAGACAAACCCGCCATCCATGATGGTCATTGATTCGATTCAAACCATGATATGCGAAGCGGGAGGGGCATCGGCAGCGGGTGGAGTCACGCAAATGCGAGAATCCGTAGCGCTCTTGCTACGAATTGCCAAATCCACCAATATTCCCATTATCTTGGTCGGACATGTTACCAAAAGTGGAGATGTCGCGGGACCTCGGACGGTCGAGCACCAGGTCGATTGCGTGGCGTATTTGGAAGGTCTGGAGGGAGGCGGAGAAATGATGAATTTGAGAATGTTGCGGACCAGCAAGAATCGGTTTGGTGCCGCCGACAATGTGGGTGTCTACGAAATGACAGCGGGGCGTTTGCTGCCAGTGTCCGATCCATCTTCCCTCTTGCTCGCACATCGTCTCAATACAGATGACCAAGAAGGATGTGCCATTACGGTTGCTGTCGAGGGAATACGAGCCATGACGGTGGAGATTCAAGCTCTCGTGACGCCTTCCTGCAGTGGCCCAACGGGTGGAAGCAAGAGAAATGTCAATGGCATTGCTTATTCTCGCTTGGCGCTTTTGCTACGAGTACTCCAGAAGCGATGTGGCATGTTCTTTGGCAGGCAAGATGTGTACGTCAACGTTGTCGGGTCTGTGAGGCTTGGGGGTCGCGAGGGTGGCGGCTCGTCCGATTTGACCGTTGCCGTGGCACTGGTAAGCAGTCTCGCGTCCATACCTGTTCGTTCGGATACTGCCTTTGTTGGGGAGGTGGGATTGCTAGGCGAGCTTCGCCCGGTTGCAGCCATGGAGAAGCGCATTCTGGAAGCTCAACGTATGGGGTTCCTTCGCATAATCACGCCAATGACATACACCAGAAAGCAACAACAGAGCGGGAAAATGCGCAGCGGAAAAGGGTTCATTACAACGACGGAACATGGCATTGAACGAGTACAATGTAGCACCTTGTTGGCAGCAATCAATGCAGGACTCGTACAACAGCTGCCGAAACGAAGGAAACGAGACTCTACCGCAAGGAGAAAAGGTGTTTCTGCCCCAGGAAGTCTTGGGGACTTGAATCTCGATCCACCAATACTGGATGACGATGACGACGACGACGAATCGGCCTATCAACTCTAAAGCGTCAAAAGGGATACCAAAGTAAATTACACTTTTTTTCAGATCGTCAAGGTCGTTGGGTCTATTCTCCCGCCTCGCAGAAAAATAGACCAACGACCGTACCGGTAGCGTTTTTGTCGTCGGAGCCCTGACATTCCAGGAAAATCGACTCAGCCAACAAGGACTGTGACGAATCCAGTCTCTAGAATCCAGCGAGGACTCCGGTGCCACCGAATGCATCCATTATTGCTGCCCTTGTGTTGCTTTGAATGGATCAAAATGCTGATCGATTAATGCCATGGCGGAGAGTGCTATAATCCAAGATGAGAATCTATCAAACCCTTGCCTTCGGCAGCTGTAGGCAAGCAAAGCCAGATAGATGTTTTTGAACCGGGGATCAAATATTCCAGTGGGTGGTTCGGCCCAGAGCCGTCTTAAGAGGAGCAAGTACAAGGCACCTCCCAACAAGGTTGTATAGAATGCCTGTGTCGTTTTGGGACCAATAATGCGCTTCTTGCGCAACGTCATGTTGAACGCATTCATCTGAACAATCATAACACCCAGAAACACAGCAGTTATGTTATCTCGTGGATCAGGAGCTCCATACAGCACACCCGCTCGCGCTAGGAACTGCAGGTAACCTACAAAGAAAACAGTAAATGGGCTCTTGTACATTCCGCGAATTGTCGATTCTTGCTTCGGGTATTGTTGTGTGACATATTGTAGGCCCAACATGGTGCCAAACTCCGCTAGAACTCGATAAGCTCTCTCGTATTGCAGTCCTTCATCTGGTTGAAAATGCTCTGCGTAGAGCTGCATAGCATTGACGAGCCACAGCTTTGCAGCATAAACAAAGGAATGGCCGCGGTATTCTTTCCATATCGAAAAGCCATCGTTGCCTTTCTTTACGTTGACAACGGTAAACAGGTAGCTGGTTAAATTGGGCAACGCCAAGATCACCATGGAAACCAAATCTTCTCCAAGGTTTCTCGCGAATCCAGCATTTTCAACATCCAGAACTATCAAGCGTAATCGATAGAAAAAGTGTAGCAGAGCAACCAAGCCACAGGCGGCATGGATGTGGTAGAAGTCATGATGTGTTAATAGGTTAGCCATTGGCAAGTTCCTCGGATAGGGGACGAGTGCATTGAGCACAACAAAAGTGGACGATGATGAGAATTGAGAATAAATAAATAAATAGAATGGAAGTTGCAAAGTTGCAGAAGCCAAAGCTATGACCAGGGAAATGAAGAAATGTCTTGTTCCGAAGTATTTACGGTACCAGTGGCTTCTTGACACCGGTACGCTATTTTTAATACTATGCATAGAACCTACAGAATGCATGCAGGATTGATGGTCGCGAGAAAGCAGAGCGGGTATCGCACCGTACCGGTACGGTACTGGTACGGTACGTAAGATACCGTACGCACCGCACAAGGAAGACGCCAAGAGGATTGATGGTCCCTTTGTGAGTGGGTCCTGCAATATTCAGCCACAGCAGCCAGCTACCGGTAGTACCAGTAGCCAGGACCAGTGAGATAGCTGCCCCACCGAATGAATAGATTGAATATGAATGCTTGGATACATACATGTATCTTTTCATTGACTGAATGAAGCAGTTGGTTTGATCTATTTGATGGCAGCCACTCGCCGAGTCTTGTAGAACACGCCAATAAGGTAAACGATTTTGAAGACTCCAGCAATACCAAGAATGACAATGATATCTCTCAAATAGTGGTCCTCGGCGTCAACGACACTGTAGATGAAAGTCATCGAATTGAGAACCTCGGTAGGATCACCAGATGGTACGCAAATTGGTTGTCCAGCGGATGGGCCGCCCACACATTTATCCCATTCTATGTCGTGCAAGTAGGTATAGGTCGCCGAGCGGAGATAGTATGAAAAAGGAAGAATGTGATAGAAGAGCTCAAAAGGCCAGTACATGATCTCTGAATTGAGGAAATTCCCGCTGAATAAAAAACACATGACTTTCGATCACAAACAGCAAGTGGCAAGTGAGTTGCTTCAGCACGACACGAGCACCAAATGCCAACAATATCATGCTGCGTGACTTACACCAAAAGTTCATAAACTAGAATAGGGCGGAGAGACAGTATTTACAAGTTTTGGAGGCAATTCAATGGTTCAGAGAAGCATCACACGGGTTGCGAAAGCACCACTCAAATCAACCACGGTGCTCACCTGAAGCATCCCAATGATCGGATCGTCAATCCAAACTGCCAAACACTCCGCCAGATTTTCGAAGCAGAAGAAGAGCGCCGACCACAGCAATGTCCCAGGCACGATCGAAGACCAAGGGAATTGTTGAATCACAAAGCCGGGAATGATCAGCGCAAAGAGGCTGGTAAGGTAGATGACAGGCAGAACCATCACCGACTTGGCAATCACGTAGCTCATTGGCGAGACCATCCCGTTCTTGCTCTCACGAAGGATGCTCTTGAATTCATCATTTAGAGCATACACGGCCACCACTCCCACTGTATTGGGGTAGATCGAATAGTGAGAAACCGCATTCTACTACACAACCTCTATGTACTCGAAGCACAAAGGAACTTACTGTTCGTTGCAACTCCAGCGAACCAAATATTGATAAAGTGCTTGTTGGGAGCCTGGGCTTGCTCCTGTACTCTAGCGCTCCAGTAGACGAACCCAAATACTACATTTGTCACCAGAATGATAATGCAACGTCCGACGTAAAGGACTGTGGCATTGGACGTTTTCAAAGAAAGACGTGGTGGTTGGTTGAGCCAACGAAAACGAAGCATAGATAACCCATGAGCAGCCATCCCTCCCATCGCGTCATACCTGGATCCCGAACAATCAACCGTGCATGTCTGCGAAACATAATCATCATGTCGGTGCAAGGATTACGGTGTAGCCCGGCAGCAATACCTTTCTGGCCGTCATCATCGTTGTCCGTTCCATGCACAGAACCAGCACGATTAGGATTAGTTTCCTCCCATTCATTCAAGATTCGGTCAACCTCTTCCGGCGATGAGAAATCCGAGTTGACCAAGTCTAGGAAATGTTCTGGTTGTCAGTCGGAGAGAAGATGGAAGGGTTAGCGTGCTCATGCATGCATCAAACCGAGCCAAGCTAATGTGAAACATACCAGCAGGGTTCATTTGCTCTGGAATGGGGTATCCAATACTATCAAAGTAAGTTGGTGCAGTCTTGATTGGACCCGAAAAGGCCTCGCGTCCCTTGGATAGAATCATCACCTCATCAAATCCGTTGTATACCTTTGTGGAAGGCTGGTGAATAGAACACATGATGATCAAGCGTTCCTCTTTGGCAACACGAACAATCTCCTGCATGATATTCTCTGCAGCAGCTGCGTCCAGTCCCTGCAAAAGCAAAGGAAGAATGTTGAAGAGGATTAGGGCCACACCGTACGGTTGAGAGAGGGCACAGAGGAAGACCAATCACTTACCGAAGTGGGTTCATCGAGAAAGAGAAGCGTTGGCTACACGATGGGCAGCAGCAAGCAGTGACAAGAGGACATGAGTCCAACCGTCCCTTCCGTTGACGACCAAAGCGGGCGCTGTCGACAATGACATTGTTTATTACGTACCTGCTTGAGGAGAGCAACTCCAATCGAAAGGCGGCGTTGTTGGCCTCCACTCAACCTGGCACACCGAGTTTCGGAACAAACTGACAAACCCATTTTTTGAATGATTTCCTCCACCACCAAGGGAATATCTTTTTTGGCTGACACATTGTAGAGTTCTGCAGCATACTGAAGAGTTTCCCGACAAGTCAGATACGGCCAATGTTTATCGTGCTGGTGGGATCATGCAGGAAAATGTAGATGGATGTGTAAGCGACATGGTGACACTAACTGCAATGTCGCATTGTGACGGGAGCGCCACGCAATATTATTTCCTTCCCTCACTGACCTGTTTCATGACATAGCAATGTTGCTTGAAAACAGAATCTGTCAATTTGACTCCATTCAAAGTGACTTTGCCAGATGGCTTTCCATAGAATGCATCCAATGTGAGGGCGCTGATCAGAGTCGTTTTCTGGGCGGGAGAACATGGCAAAGAAAATCAATTGTAGTCAGTGAAGACGAAATAATTAGGCAAGACGGCAGGTTGGATGGATTCCACACTAAAGAAGAAGCACTTACCCCGGCACCAGACGGTCCTGTTCAGTAAGTTGGTTTGGGAAAGATTCATGTGCACAATCGATTCCGTCAGACTTTTTTTAATGGAGGGCAATCAAATCAAGCCTTTCACCACCATCACAGCTACACTCACCCATCACGGCAAGGACGTCTGCACGAGAAAGAAAATATATCAAAAAGGTAAGACGATAGTCGTAATGAATATACCCAGTGTCTATACATTCCGTTGTCACACTTACGTCCATACCGGACCTTTCCAGTGATATCGCTCAGTAGATTTCTCTGTTTCTTTCCAGATCCTACCACAAAGTTGACATCCTTGAACCGAAATACACTTTGTTCCATGCCACTGCTGG
The DNA here is from genome assembly GCA_903772945.1 of Seminavis robusta. Classification (NCBI taxonomy): domain Eukaryota; phylum Bacillariophyta; class Bacillariophyceae; order Naviculales; family Naviculaceae; genus Seminavis; species Seminavis robusta. The sequence goes on along the minus strand of CAICTM010001012.1, from coordinate 16,053 downwards.
CAGTGCGCCTCGAGTAGCCCTTGGAAGCGTTGGAACCAGCATTGGATCTCTGCTTCTTGACCAACGCGGCCGTCTCACTTCGTTTACTCGACATGATGGTTCACGTTGAGTTTGTTTAAAAACTTTTAAATCCAAATGTGGTATCTACAGAGATCAACAGATCCAAGTCTAGTCGAGCGCAACTGTTGTCAGTTGTTGCAGGGCTGAAGGACAGATGATCGAAAAGTCAGCTCGCTTGGAATGGTCTCGATAGTCGTCGACTTCGACTTGATCTCGGCAAGCTGACTTGGTTGAGCTCGCAATGCAAAATTGCTTTGAGGCGAATGAAAAGTGCGCCACGACGTCTCTCCCTCCAAGCCTCCAAGCAAAGTTCTGCTTTTTGCGTCATCGACTAAAAATGTGTTAAATCTTTCATTTCCTTTATTTTGGCATTCTCACACGATTGAGTCCAGGTGTCCCAAAATGCCAAATAAATGAGCGTCAGCGCCGTTCCTGGATAATGCCCATTCGGCAGTCTTTACAGCATGTGCTACGGTACCACACTGTGACCGGTACATCCGTGTGAGTATGGTTTTAGCAGCGTGACGCACCAACTCAGCCGCGAATGAAAGCACTCCCATTCAGTGGAAGGAAAAGAGAGCTTGAACGCTTGAACGCTTGAGAGCACCTAACAAACTGCTGGCCAAGTAAGAAGGGATATCTATCAGTATCCTATTCCTGCACAGCATCCTTCCTTTGGTTCTTCGATCCAAAGGCAAAAATAAGGAGTCATTGATTTTCCTTCTTCAGCCTGAAGCTGCATGCCAGTAGTTCTGTAGTGGAAGTGTTCAGCAATACCTTATCTTATTGAAGCTCAAGCAGCGGCACTGTTTTCGTTTCTGCTTCACTAAAAAGTCGAAAAGATGAAGCAAAATGGTTCGAGCAACATTGCTGGTTCCAACCACATTGGAAATTCGTCCCGTCGGTATGGCATGGAATCCTCGGTTTTGAACTTTCAGGACGTCAACTTTGTTGTGGGGAGAGGAAAGAACCAGAGACACATTCTCAGAGATGTGGGAGGAAAAGTCAAATGGGGTCGTAAGTGATCCGTACAGTACTGTATTTATTGCAAGTGGAATGAATGGAACTTGATGAAACTCATCTCACCAACCATTATCTTCACCCATTTGCTCAATCAATCCCAAATTATGATTTTCAGATGTGTTGGCAATCATGGGTTAGTTGGGACATTCTAGCTAGAGGGGCGATTCCTTGTTTGCCTTTCCCATCTCACCGAAATGTTGTCGTTATTGTGATTGTCACGAAAATAGGACCGTCTGGTGCTGGAGTAAGTGCATTGTTGCCTCAAACCTTGCTACATGTTTTCCCACCACATTTACTGACGACTCCACTGTTTATTTCCATGTATGTTTGCCACAGAAAACTACCCTCATTAGTGCTCTTACGTTGGATGCATTCTACGGAAGTCCTTATGGAACTGTCACACTGAACGGAGTCCCCATGACGGATCAAATCTTCAAACGACATTGCTATGTCGTGAAGCAACACGACAAACACTGGCCGTACCTGACTTGTAGGGAAGCGCTGATGTATGCAGCTCAGTTGTATGAAGTGGCCGATGGAAAGTCTGTACCAATCATTGTAGACGACATTATTGCCAAAATGGGATTGGATGTGTGTGCCAAAACCAGATGTGCCCGCTTGAGTGGAGGACAGAGGAGGCGTCTTTCCATTGCTGTGGCATTGCTCAAACAACCTACGCTCATCTTTCTAGATGAACCCACTTCGGTAAGTGACTGGTCCTAAGGGGCTCTCTCACATACGTATATAGTATGTATGATCTGTGCCTCATCGATCTCCGTCAACTTGTTTTTCTTGGTTGTGCCAGGGGCTGGATGCTGCATCTGCTGCCAACATTATGCAAGAAATTGTTCGAGTGGCAAAGGATGAACGATTGATTATTGTGTGTACGATCCATCAGCCAAGTACAAAGGTCTACAATGGATTTGATCAAGTAATGATCATGTCAAAAGGGAGAGAAGCATTTGCAGGTGAAGCTCATGATGCCATCCCCTACTTTGACCGCATTGGTGCTCCATGTCCTCCCAACACAAATCCTGCCGAGTTCTTCCTCGATCTAATCAACGCGGTGAGTTTTGCCACTTGCTGCTCAAAGGGCTCGGTGTGTTGTTTGCTATCTATCACGATAACTAATAGCTTCTTTTTCTGTATTTCCAGGATTTCAGTGACGATGCTGCTGTGGATGGCATATTGGACACATGGGAGCAGCATAAGCAAAGCAACAAACAGTCTGGTCGAGACCCTACTGATCAAGAGGGAGTGGCGCCTGGTCTGAGGACCAACCTATGCGTTGAAATGTTTGTCATGTTTCGGCGACACGCCCTCCTTGTTTTGAGGGACCCCATTCTGTATATTGGTCGGGCTATTGCCTTTCTTCTATGCAATGTTTTCTTCGCAGTTGTATATTGGAATGCCCGTCCTAATGATCAGACCAAGACACTGGACAAGATGTGGATCAATATTTGGCTCTGTGCCGTAACAACCAACAGTAAGTACCCATTCTTCGGGAAGGTAATGTTCATGACTCTCGGAACCAGACCAACCCGCTTACCATGGTATGTTGCTTGCAGTGGGTGTGGTCGCTGTATATGCCCTCAATGACGAGTTCAAGTCCATTGTACGAGAATCGAGGAATGGCATGGTCTCAGGATTCAGCTGTAAGTTGTCTCGCGTGTTTCCTTGCACTGGATTGGCATACCGCCACTATACATGTATACGACCATTGCCTGACCACCTTCTTCCTTCGCCGTCGTGCGCACAGACGTGCTCGCAAAGACCATTTTGGTAACTCCGCTTATGCTGGTGTTCTCGGTGTTCGCCATTGGCGTACCGGCATTCGCAATCATGAATGTTCCCATAGAGGCGATGCCGATGATGATCTTCCTTTATGCCGCTATGATTTTTGTCTTTGAATCCGTCGCTGAATGCTTGGCTGTTTGGGTGGATGGTAAGCACCGTTCGTCTGCGATGTTCCTATGTCGAGAAGGCCTGGGACTAACACATTGTTCTTGTGCGAAGACCCAATTCTTGGAATGCTTGTGGTGAGTTATGGCCCTCGATCATGTTCTAGCCAGCAGCGCTGTATCGTTGCCTGCCCAGACCTTACCTCTACAATACTGTATCTCTGTGCCTTATTCTAGTTCATGAACTTTTGGTGTAAGTTTCCGAACCTCCTGGTTTCGTCTTATGCGGGTGGACAATCACACTGACTGCCGCTGTGCTCAATCATTGTCATCCTTCTTCCCGTTGTAGTTGCCGCGTTCCTCTTTGGTGGATTTGTGATCCCTTTTGATGATCTCTATATTCCATGGACGTGGGGCTACCACGTGATGCCATATTCGTACTACGTGAGGAGTGCCATGTACGAAGCTTTTGTATACGTCACATTTGAAAACTGCGAACTGGGTACTCCCTCTGCCGTTTGCGTCCAAGAAACCACTCCTGGAGCTGGCGTTCCAGGCATAGAGATCATCGAAGCTTTCACATTCATTTTGCCCCTTGCGGAACCCGTGGACAACACCATTAGAGATATTCTGATTTTGGTTGCGATTGGAGGTTTTTGGAAGCTTCTTTATGTCGTTGGCGTCATCTTGAAGACTCGACGAGTTGCGCGAATTCTGGACCCGAAAAAGATGCCAGCGGTCAAGGGTGCTCCAAAGAAGAAGTCAGCAAATGGACACATGAATGGTGCAAGTACAAATTCCCGAGTGAACCGACCGCCACCCAAGCCCCCAGTGCCGCCGCCGCCCGCAGTGTATTACCTGGACAACTCCGAGGAGTATTCTGTTTAGTACAAATGCTGCACGGTTCTTCTCGAGGGGTTGCTCCAGATCCTGGGATCAAAATCCCGGTGGTCGACGATCGAGAGGCAGAAAAGGTCTTTCCAGAACATCGCCCCAAAGCCAGATAGATACACGCTACGTGCTGCCTTCTTTGACAGCTGGACAGAGGATTTTTAAGTTTAGTCCCTGTGCTTTGTTTGGATTGACTTGCTGTTCATCCCACTTGCTAGTTTGCCCAGCTTCTTGGATTCCTCTTTTGAAAGCTACGGGTACGGTCCAGAGGCCCTCCGATCGCAGTGCTCAGTCTTCAGCGTAATACCTCGCGGGTACAGATAGTACTAGCTCAGACTTTGAAACCAAGCGACGACGTTTGGCCAGCTAGGCGGGCTTCAATATGCTCCTCGTAGCTGGTGAGACAAGCCAAGCTCTTGCCTCTCAAGATCCCATCTTTCAACTTCTCCTCTGCGTCCAAAATCATCTTTGCCTGGGGGAGAAGCGTTTCCAGCGTGTCTTTATCCGCGACTATCAAACCATCGTTGTCACCAATGACAATGTCACCTGGATTCACAGTGACACCTCCACAGGTGATGGGTACATCCAAAATGCCAGGAGATTGTGTTGTTCCGGAATATGGTGTGACGGCGGTGGAATAGCATCGAACCATTGAAGCAGGAAGGTCTCTCACATGGACAGTGTCCCGCATCGGTCCGTCAATGACAATCCCTTTCACCCCTCTTTGTATTGCCTCCAAACTGAATAGTTCTCCTGCTACCGCGCGATCCGAATTGCAGGTATCAACCATTAGCACATCACCTTTTTCAGACAGCATCAGACCGTGCAGCACGGCAAGGAAATCATTTCTTTCGGAGCATTGAACAGTACGTGCTCTGCCAACCATCACATGATTCGAAGTAGCATCCGAGATGTTGATGGGGCGCACGTTGGATTTGAGCAATCGAATTCCTGCGTACGTGCCCAATTGCGCTAGTAGTGTCTTGTCAGCATCACAAAGTGCGGCAGTATCCACCTGTTCCAGTTCGGTAACTAAAGCCTCAATTTGAGCGGAGCCTGTAACCGAAGCCAGGCCTCTTGCAACACAGTAGCAGGGCTTTCGGGCCCTGCGAATGGCTCGAAACATTCTTGTTGGAATGACAGTTGCCTTCATCATTGTCGCTTGTGCTGAGAGTGTGGTGATGGCGTGATGGCATTGTCAAAGATACCAATATGATTCGATTCACGTTCGTGACTGACCAGAATGCATCTGCGGATTTCTGGTGGCAGAGTTCAGAGTTGGCAATTACAAATACGTAGCTCTAGCTAGCTAGTACACAGTGTAATTGTCATCCCTCCATCCTCCATGGCACTATTGTTGCCATTCATAGATCTCTGTATACTACAGCAGAAATCACCTGAAAGTCCTCCTCCGACAAGGCGATCTCGAATACCTTTAGATCCTCCTTCATGTGATCCTTGGAAGAGGTACCATTGAGTGGGCAAACAACCTGGTCATGCATGGCCCACCGATAGAATAGAACTTGAGGCGAAACCAGGTATTTCTTTGCCATATTCTGTACCTCTGGAGAAAGGACCGCATCCTTTCCAGGTTTGCCCTCTTTGCTGTTGGCGGTCAAGGTCCAAAAGGATTGAAAGTAAACGCCGTTTTGCAAGCACCATTGCCTCATTTCTCGCTCAAAACCTGTTTTACGATGAAACCGTTGTTGGACTACAGCAGGTTTAATTCTTGCGGATGCATGTAATCGTTGGAGTTCTTCCAATGACTTGACATTGCTGATCCCTATTTGTTTAGCGTAACCCTGATCCACCGCTTCTTCCATAGCTTTCCAAGCCTCCAGAGTATGCTTGAATTTGGAATACGGAGAATGAAGCAACAAGGAATCAACATAGGTTGTTTGCAGGTTCACCAGGGAAGCCGACACTGATGCCTTTACTTGAGCCCCAATGTCATCACCCCCAAAATCATTATTTTCGTCACCCGAGGAAACTTCAACTAGCGTCGCTGCGTGTTTTCGATTCACTTTGGTTTGCACAAACAAATCCTCTCTTTTAAGGTCGTTTTGTTCTGCCAAAAATTCTGCCAATGCTTCCCCCGCTCCAGCTTCAAAGTAGTGTTTGGGTTGGGCCGCGGTATCGAATCCACGAAATCCATTTCGAAGAGCCTTCAAAACCAGTTTTTTGGTCTTTTCCTTTTTCCAAGCGCAGCCATAAAGCATCCTAGGCATGGATAGGTCCTGCGAGGTCATCACGTTGGTAGAGATGGTGCGGTCTGGTTGTTCTTGGGACGCCATTGTCAATCTCATGAACAGCGATGTGTCTTCGTGTCTTCGTCCGTCTCTTCCAACTTTGGTGGTGGACGCTCACTTGCATTTATTGTTCAGGGGGTTTGGGAAAATAATTACTCCACCTTCCTCAAAAAGATCCAATATTTTTAATTCGCCCACATGACCTCGGTGACGAGTCCGCATTTCTACTTTTTTCCGACCATCACAATGGCCAAGAAGAAGTTCTACGCGGTGTCCGCCGGAAGGAAGATTGGTATATTCGAGACATGGGATGCTTGCAAGGCACAGGTACGTTCTGTGGACGAGCTGGACCTATTTGGATGATTTTGCGGAGATGGGCAATTGATGATCTCAACACACTTTTTGATCGTAATTTGGTTGATATTGTTCCACCACCAGGTGAATGGTTACAAGAATGCCAAATTCAAAGGATTCTCGACACTCGAAGAGGCACAAGCGTTTATTGGCGTCTTTAAAGAGTCCAACTCTCAAAACGAGCCAAAAAGCTCCGCAAAAGCTTCGGTGAAAAATCCACCGAAACGACCGATCCAATCGGAAGAGAATTCTGTTGTGACTGCTGATGTCCGTACTTCTTCGAGCTACGATGTTCCTTTACCAGCGGAAAAGCGACGCAGAATAGAAGAACACGAGAAGTCTGATGCTGGTGATATTCCCAGTATTTGGTCGGTTCTCTTGAGCTTTGATGGGGGAAGTCGAGGAAATCCTGGGGTTGCTGGATCGGGGGCGGAGGTCGTTGTGGTGGAGCGCACGACGAATGGTATCCAAAAGGTCCGCACTAAAATTCACGTCCGCAAATTCCTTGGAAAATCGGGTTTTACCAATAACATGGCGGAATGGCAAGGGGTTCTGGTTGGATTGGAGCAGCTTGTGGAGCATGTGGAAAGATTCCGAGTCAAGACGGAGAACCTCAAGCCAAGGCTCAAGGTGGTTATCCAAGGGGACTCTCAGCTTGTGGTGCGGCAACTCCAAGGCGTATACAAATGTAACCACCCGCACTTGAAGCCGTATAAAAAGCAGGCTGATAATGTGCTGGTTAAACTCAAGAAAATGGCTCATGTTCCCATGATAACCTATGAGCATGTGTACCGCAACGATAACAAGGTTGCCGATGGTACGCTATTTCAGTTGCGGATTGTAAATTATTACTCCGTGATGAAAATTTCTAACTATTCCCTTTTTTAGGTTTGGCCAACGAAGCCATGGATGCCCAGAAGAGTTGGGCAACTCGCACCGAGGATGTTGAAAGTGACGATGAAGAGGAGGGAGACACTAAAAAGAAAACCAAAGAGTTTGCGGATGTCTAGCCTCGATTCTCATCATGGGGAAACTGTGCCCCAAAATTCTCTTTTGGGGCCTTTTTCATCAGCGCCTTTCATGTATGTTCTCGTGCTAATTTGGCATACCGGTACGGTATAGTATGTAGTTCTAGCTAGCTAAACAAACGTAATGTCGACCCCCGTGGCTATTTTGGATCCATTTTTGAAATATTTTCACAGGCTCGTTTCTGCACCATTTCTAGACCATTTTGCACCGCTTTTTTACCGTAGTTTTACCTCTACTGCTGAGAATGCTAGAAACGAATTTTTGGAGGTGCTCAGAGGCATTGTGATCAATGCATCGACCTTGGAGGCAAGGGTTGTTCTGGAAATTGATCAAATTGTGAGGCGAGAGCATTGCTTGAAGCAGATGGAACGAGCTTAAGTCGTCATCTCCGACCGAGCAGCCGACGAGACATTTACATGGGGGATGACGAGCGTGCTTGGCGATGTGACTGGTGACGTGTAAGGAAATGTTTTATTCGAGGCGAATAATTGATAAGGCCCGGCCGACGTTAAAAGGAGAAGGGCCTCCTTTTGTTTGAAAAACCATCAAAACCAGTGGGAGCGAAGAGAAGCAGTCTTCCTCATCAGCAAACTTCGTCGCCTCCTGTTCATCACAGCCAGCAATGAGGCAGCAGCATTGACGGAAGCAGCCCACACCGCCCACACCACCCACACCACAACTTTGCAACCTTGTTGCACTTCTATACTAGTAGATAGCAACCTAGGTGTTATCTATCTGTAGACTAACGCTACGCCACTCAGCGGTCGGAGTGACATCAGCATCAAGTGAGAATTTCTCGTTAGTGTGCATGTCACTCCACATGGCGAAAGGAGACGAAGGAGGTATCGCTGCTTGGCCGGTCCAAGACGGCAGCGATGCATCTACCGGCAGCCATGACCGTAAGATGAGCGGCTTTGAGCCCATTCAGTTGTTTTTCCATGAACAACAACAAGGACAAGGACAACAACACGCGGGAATAGCCTTCGACATGGTTGTTCCCAATCAGCCGGAGTCAAACGGAACTGGGGACAGTTCAATCGTGAGTCACACGGACGCTGACAGACCACTGCCAGCGAATTTTCTGAGTAACAGTTCGGAAAGCATCGGTACAGTTCTTACTGACAATTTCAGTAGCAACTTGACACGGAATGGAACTAGCGTTGACACGACCAGCGCGTTTGGTTCTTCTCCTTTGCCCTTTCAACAACATCATGATCCGTCTACCACTCCCTCACTTCATCATCACTTGCATTCTTTACATCACGATGAACGTCAACAGAACCAGACGCTCCATCAACAATTGTACAACATTTACAACACTACTACAGCTCCTGAATTGTCCAACGATCAATACCAAGCTCCTCCATTTGACCTTTCCGGCCTGAGTCAACCTTTCATTCCAAGTGGCAATCGTGAGGTCTTGTGGGACGCACGATTGAGTTCTGGGACTCCCGACAACGAGGAGACACTCAGAACATCAACAACTACACCTCAAACCCAGCAACAAAGCAACGATCACTTATCATCGATGAACATCAGCACAACTCCACAACAGAACAACTTGTCTTCTACCAGAAACATCCTTGCATTCGAAGCGCCGCCTCCCCCGTTGGCTGCTTTCAACACGAGCTCGACCAACCCCTCGGAACATCATCCTTCTGTCAGCATGGGCATGGGCCATAATATAGACGTCACGAACGCATCTTGGGCTTTGGAAGAAAACAAGATGTCACGATCCACTACCACCACACCTGAAGGAAAGAACCGAGATGGCGATGATAGCACCGTCCAGTCAACGGCCGTCCTCTCTCACGACGGGGATGCCGACGACATGCTGAGCCCTGCTTCCATGTTGAGCCCAGCTTCTTCACCAAGGGTTGTTCCCGCTGCAGGTCCAGTGCACGATTCGGAAGAAGGACCAGAGACCACCACCATCATTGGGACTCCCTCGACTGTCTCTACGGCGCCGTCGACGGAAGACGCGTCCTTGGGGTCCGACGCAATCGACAAAATTGGTCTCAAGCTGGACCCAACACACATCGAGCCAGCTCCATTCACTCTGCACCAGAGAGCTCCCTCTTGGGACAGGTCGCCCGTCACTAGGAGCTTGTACTCGGATACAGAGATTAGCGCCTCGAACACGCCACGAGATGCGGCCATGCAACAACAACAGCAACAACAGTACTGGGCATCTCAGCAACAGCAGCAGCAACAACAGGTGGGCGAACAAGTTAACATTAGGGCTCAGGTGTATGCCCATCACCACCAGCAACAACCGCAGCAGCACACTGCTTGGAGTTCCCCACATACCACTCAGTCTCGTGTGGCCGGCTTCCCTGCCGACGAGACCGCAAGGCACGACTCGCAGCAACGTGGGATTCATCCGTATGCCCACATGCCAGCGACACAACCACATCGTATGCACCATGGCCAACAGCAGCCGCAGCAAGTGACAGAGCGTACTTGGCACCAGCCGCCTCGACACTTTGCGGGACCCGGGGATCAGCTTCAAGCGAGAGGGCACATCTCGCAACAGGAGGGGCTCCCACCGCACGGACCTCATCGTCAGGGATTCAACCCTTATGTACGCAGGCCTGGGTACCCTCCGCACCATCCGCAACACCCTTCGGTGAGTCCCCAACGTCCGCGACGGGGTCAACAGCAAGGCCCCAGCCCGCACCGAGGTCAGCCACACCACCAAGGCGGGCCTGGTTCTGGGGCGGGTCCTTCCGGAGGGGGCGGTGGTTCCTCACGTTCCTCATCCGAAATACTCAAGACCCTTCTTCGTAAGAAAGCCTGCCTTTACGAACCCGATACATCCAGAGCCGTGGCCTTGGTCACTTGGCTCGTGGGTCGTGAGTTGGCGCTCGAGCATGGCTACTTTTCAAGACAGCAACTGCAAGCCGGTGTGCATGCCTGTGTCGCTGACAAGATTGAATGTGGCACCATCACAAGGACGAAGGTGAACCGCTGCATGCAGATCATCCTGAACAGTTGCTTCCACTACATCATCCCGCGCCCTGATGGAACCGAAGAAAAAGGACACACGTTCCGACTTTCTTTTGAGGGAGAAGTCAGCGACGACTCGTTCCTGTTGCGGTTCTTGCCTGCCCCTTGGAACGATTTGATGGTTAACCGAGAGGTCGTCCTTCAAGCGTCGACGGCAGAACTGGATGGCAAGTCAGAGCAACCCCGAAGCAACCATTCGTCTCCGAAGGGCTCGCCTTCGCTGAAGCCGATGAGCCATCCGAGCCAAGGCAGTCCTAACCGAGATCAGGCTCAAGGTGAAGCTACTTTTGACGGCGACTCGAAGCGCGCAGTGCTTCTATGCTTTAACGAGAACGTACGATCAGCCGAGGACGTCTTTCGTTGTCATAACGAGTTCATCCGTGACAGCGCTCATTCGTCCAACTTGCAGCTGACGGCTCACGAGTGGCGTATCTTCTTTGGAAAGGAAGCTGCAAGCACTCCTCATATCTGGGGCAACATTGGAATCCCCGTTGTGGCCGTCGACTCGGGGGATGGATCGGGAAGGAAGGTCGACGTTTTGGGGCTCATGACGCCTCCCGAAGCAGGCAAGTTCCGCACTACCTGGTGCGCCAAGCGCTATGATCACGATCACGAGTTCTGTGGTATGGCTCACGTCGAAGTTAACGGCGGGTGGCTCCGTCGCGATCCCAATGTGCATCACTACACGGACGAGATGTGCCCTTCGGTTGTCAAGACTGCCGACAAACGGATCGGCCCCAACTTTTTTGTTATCAACTCGTGTCCTAAGGGGGTTGACTGTGAGTTTGCACATTCTCACGAAGAGATGATCTATCACCCGAGACGCTATAAGTGCAAGCCCTGCCCTTCGATTATGCGATCTGGGGCTTGCCGCTTTGGTGACATTTGCCCTCACCACCACCCAAGTGATTCCATTCGGCCAACGAGCAAGAAGGAAGGAGGACGCCCTCCGGGTCCTCGTGTGGGCAGAGCCATGGGACCTACACCAGGCGGTGGAAAGGGCCACATCGGTCTTCCTCAGGGATCGCCTATCATGTATGCCAGTCCCGCGCCTGTTTCAAGCTTCGAGAAGCATTTGTTAATGCCCGGCTTACAGAACTTGTTCAGGCGTCAGTGTACTGTGTACCGCGCCCATTTGCGCAATCCCAATTGCCGTTGTTGCTACAGTTACTTCGGCGACGACGCTGGGATTCAAGCAAACGATTCAGCTACTTCAAGACCCAACACGGGCGGGCCTGGTGCCCCTGCTTCTATGCGCATGTGAGGAGTGTAAATACCACAGAACGAGCGCGCCGAGGAAGTATCCAGAGTCTTCGAAATTCATACTCTATGTTTCATCTTTGTTTTGGTGGCTTTTTTGATCCTTTGTTATGGAAAGGACAGTATATGTGAGAAAGTGCTGGTACCATCAGTGTTTTCGATCACGTCGATTGATTGAACCAAGGTTATTATATTATTTCTATCGATGGAACGACCGGCATTGTATCTTTTATGTTATGTTTCTTGTGAAGCCGAGTCAAGACCATCCTGCTAGACCACGTCGCAGCGACAAACCTACCTGTAATCTAGTATAGAAACTATCATGGCATTTCTGCGGTGGTATTCTCATCTATTGGTTTTTCTGGGATGTTGGATCCTCCCCTGTTGTTATGGCAAAAGTGAAGGTTGCTTGGTCATAGAGATTAATAGGTGTTTTGGTCGTACCTAAAATGATCGGCCTCAGTTTTAGCTGAGTCCTAAAAAACAACCCCCAAACCAGTATGACTTCTCACGCAGGCTGCGCGAAATATCACCCCAATATTTTGGGCGTCAGATTTAAGGTTAATTATAGAGACTTAGAGTGCGCGCCATTTTACCCAGATGCCAATAGAAAGGCTCGGGATTTTTGTTTTTAGACTGAGCCCAAGAGCAAGCCGACTCACCAACTTGGCTCTCTCCAATCTCGTCACGTAAAAGATAGTAGTGTACCTCCTGCTGCACCGTGAAACAAACAACACCAAACAACACAACACAACAAGAAGTGCAAGCAATGAGCAGGAGAGCTTTCGGTCCTACTGCTGCTAGTGCAGCCGCGGCGGCGGCTCAAGCAGAAGCCAACCGCCCTGAGACAGCAGCTACAGCCACCGGTGGGCGTTCCTTGAGGAATGTGAATGAATCATTGGCAGTGACAGGAATGTCAGATTTTGTGAGAGAATCTAGACAGCGCATTGTCCCTGACAACACAAAGTGTGCCTACAACCCCAAGATTGCCGAATTTGAAGACTTCTGCAGCAGGAACTACTCTACTGATCCTTTCAAGCAGAATATTACATGGGAGAAAGTGTATAAATTTATGTTCTATCAGGCTTTCAGAGAGAAGAAGTCCAGAGGAGGCAACAAAGAGAGGAGAATGAATGGGGCGAAATTTGACCAGGAAGATTACCAGAAAGTTTGTGGAATCTTCTTTGACCGAGGCAATCTGAACCTGCAATACCCCACACCAACCAATCCACGCAGTGCCTGCTCATTCAATCAATACAAGACTGTGATGAGGAACATCCACACAGACCAAGTTGGCCGCAAAGTTTGTGGTGTTGCTTGGGAATTCATCTGGACGCAGGATCTGAAACAGCTACAGATGCATGTAAAAGAAAGAGCACCCGCTCTGAAAAGGGCACAATACGCTGAGAAAATGGATGGATCATTTGCGCCCTACCAAATTGCCGACAAGTATCCAGAGCTGGAGGAGGCTTTCTGGAATGACAGCCGATGCACTGCCCATCGTTCACTCGCTACCTATCTACGGCACCGGTCTTGTCTTCTGTACTTGACAAGCGGAATTCTAAGGGGGGAATCACTGTACAAAGCAGAGATTTCTGACTTCTTCAGTCTGAAACCACCCAAGAAAGATGTGGACGTCCATCACATGTACCTGATGATTATGCAAATTGCAGTAGGGAAGACAACCCACGGCAAGATGCAGTACGGCAGAGCAACGAGGCATAAGGACGTGCGACTCTGTTCTATTGGAGCAATTGCATTCTATTTAATGGTGCGCTTCTATCTAACAGGAGAGTTCAAAGACATGACAATTGCCCAATGGATGGATAACACCTGCTGGTTCGACGTCAAGTTTCTTGTGGATGTAAATGCCTCAGACAAAACCAAGGAAATGAGCAACGACGGATATGCAGAACACGTGAAAAAACGTCTGAAGGAAAAGCGCCTTCCATTCAACAAACAGCTACACCTGGGCCGTGGACTAGGGACCAAGATTTTGAATTTGATGGAAGTCAGCGCAGACGAAGTGAGACAGATGGGGCAGTGGGATATGCGAGTTTATGACACTAGCTACTCCTCGAAGCTACCAATGAATGCAATGCGCAACTTGGCTGGTTTCAACAGTTCAAACGGCATGTACTACAATTCACGGTCCGTGGTGGCACCATCCCAGGAATTGTGCGAGCTAACACCACTTGCGATAACTTTTAGGAGCGAGAGCTCTGGATCCCGTCAGAGATAGCTCCAACAGCTATGCTGGCCTACAGCTCCAGCACCCACAGCTGGCTTATCTCCAGCAAAGCAGCAAGAAAGGATCGTCCTTTCTACCATAGTTAAGAAAATAGTACGAAAGATTGAGACCGATCCTGATTAGCTTGTAGCCCCTTTGATACCGCAGCAGTTGATACCAATCCTGTTGAGGCCGGGCAGAAGCAGTAGGTGGTAGCAGATAGTACTGTTCCCAGACTGCCACTGCACGATTGAATAACGAAGGCTCCCAGCTCCTGAGGTGAGCTGGCCCAAAGGGTCCAGCAGAGAGCTCTGCTGGCCCTCCTGTCTGACTGACAGGGCCAAGTCCTTGGTTTGGTGCCTGCTGGAGGTGTTGGAACACTCCTGAGGCACGACAAGGCTCCCTGAACTGCCTGACTACCGCTGTACCTGAGGAAGGGTTTCAGCGAGATCCAGTCCACTACTTGGGTATTGGAACTGAACCTTCAAGAAACTTATTGGATTAACAGTCAGCATAGATTTACAGGCAGTTCTTCAGGGAAGAAGAGACCTCCTTGACGAGAAAAGGATCTCTTCGAACTACACTACAGCTACAGTTGGATTCATTGGATTTCATTGGAATTTGGTGGTGATTTCAAGGCTCATCTTGAAGTCTTATCTGCACAACCTTCTGGTCAATTTTGATACTTCCAACCTTCACCACAGTGACAAGCGCTTTCAGATTGACCAAACACCAATCTACAACTCCAACACAAAGCCCATTGCCATCAAAAAGGATCTACAAAAGCTACCATCTTGACAACAACATCATTGACGACAACAGCCACTAGCTTGCTAGCACGAAGCACGGAGTTCGCAAAATCAGCCAATTCACTCGAAAGAAGAAGCACACCGAACACCTGGAGTCTCCGAGTGACTCCAAGACTTATTGGGTTGCACCTATTTTGGCAATCGAACAAGGCTTTTACGTCCGTCCAAGCAACCACTGTTTATTACGGCGACTACAGCTTATCGCTTTGCAATCCTCCATTGATTTACGTGATTTATTGGTGAAGACCGAGGCTTATCTCTTTTCTGGATTCTTATTGATCTTCACGGAACGTTCTTGGCCAATCAGATCGTCCGTGCAGTTTTCGAGTGTCACGAGTTTCTGTCCTGAGCGTTTCACGGAACGTTGAAGAAGATCGCGCGGAACGTACCGGAACTCTTTGGCGATCCACGGAACGTATTGACGTTCTTTTTCGAAAGCCGCTCAGCCAATCAAATTGCTCGTGCAGGATTCGAGCGTTCCGTGAAATTACGGTACTTATACGACGTGCACTGAGTCAGCGAGTGGAACGACAAAGAATTCTCACTCGATCCTGGATCCTCGAAGACTTATCGGGGAGCCTCCGTACCGGTTCTGTGACCTTTAAGCGACGAGTTTTCCCTTTCCAAAAGCAGGCTCAGCCTCCGTAAACTGGAAGCGATCTCACATTTTAAGGAGTTTACACCGTCGAGTCATTGAAATCGTCCACGAAATCGCGATCTTACGGAGCCCACCGAAAGGAGTAACTCGAAGGGCTCCGTGGCACCCAAGACAACGATTCGCTTGGCTGAAACTATTACCAGTGGATCCGCCATCCCTTGTTTAGTCAGTGACAACACCAGCTTGGATTCTGGAAGCTTTTGTGGGGAGATTCATTGGACCCAAGTTGACTGGCTCCACAGTGGCAAAATCTCACAAATCCAAGCCAATTCCCAGCACCACGGCAATTCAGGAAACAGATTCCAAAGCTTGTACACAGGCTACCTTATTCAAGTACACTTAGATTGAATTTCCCAGGCCCCTAGCAAGGTCCCAAGAAGTCATCTTTGTGGTTTCCAGATTACAGTTGTGTCAAGGTTTTATTACACTGCCACAAGAAGTGTCCCCAGTACAACCAGTACACACCTCTTCTTTGTCAGCAACAAGCGGCACCATGTCTTTCTATGGTTTCTACAGCGATGTGAGCGACCCTTATGCACCTGGCTACTCCGAACGTTGGTGGCACCACGCCTACCCTGGG